>CM042233.1:2654365-2661865 GCA_023566465.1 Cottus gobio
TGTGTGTGTGTGTGTGTGTGTGTGTGTGTGTGTGTGTGTGTGTGTGTGTGTGTGTGTGTGTGTGTGTGTGTGTGTGTGTGTGTGTGTGTGTGTGTGTGTGTGTGTGTGTGTGTGTGTGTGTGTGTGTGTGTGTGTGTGTGTGTGTGTGTGTGTGTGTGTGTGTGTGTGTGTGTGTGTGTGTGTGTGTGTGTGTGTGTGTGTGTGTGTCCTGACTGTGATGAAGGTACCTTTTGTTTCTCCTTGTCAGCGTCCAGTGGCCCTAAATAGCCTTTGACCTCATTAAGGAGCACTCACTGAAAACAAAGCAACTATCAGTGCGGGCAGCTGCCACAGACGATGAAGACGAGGACACACACACACGTTCACACACACACACACATTTTCTTTAAAGAAACAAATAACCTAATGACTTTTTCTAACTCTAATGTTGCTTATTGGCTTTCAAATGTAGTAGTTTAATCTATTATGAAGGTCAATTTTCTCTGTAAAGTCAAAGTACTGCCAAACTTTACACAGGTGTGTGTGTGTGTTCGTGTGTGTTCGTGGCCCAGTCTGTGCCCGTTGTGCTCGATAAGAGGGGCATTTATCCATGATGACCAAGCAAAGCTGAAGTTCCAGCGACACAGGGAACAAAAACTACCGTTGTACCCTTTTCTGTGTGTGTGTGTGTGTGTCTGCTCTACTGTAGACTAAACCACATGAATGCACACATTCATTACAGTCGCATAATGCGCTGCTCTGTTTTATTGCATTTTCTTTGTGTTTCATTGGGTGATGAATCGTGAGGAAACAACTGAAACTCAAAAGGAAACTTTCCGTTAGGAAGTCACACCAAGTGGAAGTTAAATAAATGCTTTTATGTTTCCACTGAGCTGCTGCCATAGACAACGTGGACATAGTCCATACTGGATTAAGAGAGTTTAATACTGGTTTAATGCAGCTTAATGCAGGCGTATACTGGTTTATGGCCATCTTATACTGGTTTAATGCAGCTTAATGCAGGCGTATACTGGTTTATGGCCATCTTATACTGGTTTAATACTGGTTTAATGCGGTCTATTGCAGCTTTAACACATGAAGCATATACTTCTATACAACCAGAGGAGTCGCCCCCTGGTGGTCAGGAGAGAGAATGCAGCTTTAACACATGAAGCATAGACTTCTATACAACCAGAGGAGTCGCCCCCTGGTGGTCAGGAGAGAGAATGCAGCTTTAACACATGAAGCATAGACTTCTATACAACCAGAGGAGTCACCCCCTGGTGGTCAGGAGAGAGAAAGCAGCTTTAACACATGAAGCATATACTTCTATACAACCAGAGGAGTCGCCCCCTGGTGGTCAGGAGAGAGAATGCAGCTTTAACACATGAAGCATATACTTCTATACAACCAGAGGAGTCGCCCCCTGGTGGTCAGGAGAGAGAATGCAGCTTTAACACATGAAGCAAAGACTTCTATACAACATGAGGAGAGAGAATGCCGGTTTCAGGCATTTCTGCATCAGCATTTTAAACGTGTCCTTAACTGACACACGGTCATTAAAAAATCTGAAACAATAAATGAGGCTTCCTCTAATATTCAAGCATTTATTTATTATTTATTTTGTATCATCTGCTCAAATCTCACTGAAATCAATCTAGAAATATTTCTGTTGGTTTGATTTTGTTTTAAATATTTAATCCAAAGTGTTTATTTTGAATGGAATCGAATGGAATCTTTTTCCCCCCTCAGTTCAGTCTGTCAGGCACAAACCGCTGGACTACCCGGTTTAAAAATAGCAGTCCAAGAAACACAAACATCAGTCACAGTCGGCCCGTCACATCAACAATAGTGCTGCAATATTCTCTGATTACCAGACAAAATATTACGCTGCAGATAACCCGCACAATGACCCCACTTCTATCACACATTATGCTCCAATATCTTATGAAAACACGGGTAAAAGTGCCTTTTGTAGTCCAACCAGGACTCCAGCCGCCGGGTCGAAGAGTCATTAACCCTCCCTGTTGACTTGTATTGTCCGATAGCCCCGCCCCCTCCCACCAGGGGTCAAAGGTCGGTTCACGTCTCTGATTGGACGGCCACGGGGATTGTTTTTGTTTTGAAGAACACTCACGATAAAGTGGACCACACAGGTTCCTCTTTTTTTGTACAGTGAGAATTATTACACCCAAAGTATCCCACAATGCATCGGGAAAAGTACCATCATGCATTGCGCTGAAGAATAAACCGGCAAACGGGCGAGAAGAGAGTAATGTGGTTGAGTTGTGGCAGGAATATAATGGTGCTTATTGTGTATTTATTAAACTGGGTAAAAATACACTGCACATTCCGCTTCCTGTTCTTACCTTTCACAATAAAAGCCACAGACACATACGTGGCAGAGGAACTTAAATCCCTTTGGAGCATGTTGGAGCTTTGGAGTTTTCCCCGGAGAACGAGAGGGTCGCCTCCCTGCGCCTACGAGTTGCGGGGAGTAAGGCTCTGACTGTTGTTTGTGCTTATGCACCAAACAGCATTTCGGAGTATCCGGCCTTCTTGGAGTCGGTGGGAGGGGTCCTGGAAAGGGCGCCGCCTGCCGACTCCATAGTTCTCCTGGGAGACTTCAACGCTCACGTGGGCGACGACAGAGAAACCTGGCGGGGAGTGATTGGGAGGAACGGCTTGCCTGATCTGAACCCGAGCGGTGTTTCGTTGTTGGACTTCTGTGCTAGCCACAGTTTGTCCATAACAAACACCATGTTTGAACATAAGGTGGTTCATAAGTGTACCTGGTTCTATAAGTGGTACCAGAACACCTTAGGCCGGAGATCAATGATCGACTTCGTAATCGTATCATCTGATCTGCGGCCGTATGTTTTGGACACTCGGGTGAAGAGAGGAGCAGAGCTGTCAACTGATCACCACCTGGTGGTGAGTTGGATCAGATAGCGGGGGAGTCGGCCAGAAAGACCTGGCAAGCCCAAACGTGTAGTGAGGGTGAACTGGGAACGTCTGGCGGAGGATCCTGTCCGGGAGGTCTTCAACTCCCACCTCCGGAAGGACTTCTCACACATCCCGAGGGAGGTTGGGGACATGGAATCCGAGTGGATCATGTTCAAAGCCTCTATTGTGGACGCGGCCGCTAGGAGCTGTGGTCAGAAGGTCATCGGTGCCTGTCGTGGCGGCAACCCGAGAACCCGGTGGTGGACACCACGGGTGAGGGAAGCTGTCAAGCTGAAGAAGGAGGCCTTTCGGGCTTGGTTGGCCCAGGGGTCTCCTGAAGCAGCTGACAGGTACAGGCAGGCCAGAAGGACTGCAGCTGCGGTGGTCACGGATGCTAAAACTCGGGCATGGGAGGAGTTCGGGGAGGCCATGGAGAAGGACTTTCGGTTGGCCTCAAGGAGGTTCTGGCAAACCATCCGACGACTCAGGAAGGGAAAGCAGGGCCTTCCCCAGGCTGTTATCAGCAGGGGAGGGTTGCTGCTGACCCAGACAGAGGATATCGTCGGGCTGTGGAAAGAGAACTTTGAGGAACTCCTAAACCCGGTCAACATGTCCCCTGAACAGGGGGCAGCGCCTGAAGGCTTGGGGGTGGATGAACCCATATCCCTGGCAGAGGCCACCAAGGTAGTCAAAAAGCTCCTGCGGCTGCAGCAGTAAAACAGGCGTTGCACCGGGCCGTCTTGGTGAAGAAGGAGCTGAGCCGGAAGGCGAAGCTCTCAATTTACTGGTCGGTCTACGTCCCAACCCTCACCTATGGTCACGAGCTTTGGATCGTGTCTGAAAGAACGAGGTCGCGGATTCAAGTGGCCGAAATGAGTTTCCTCCGTAGAGTGGCCGGGCTCAGCCTTAGAGATAGGGTAAGGAGCTCGGACATCAGGAGGAGGCTTGAAGTCGAGCCGCTACTCCTTCGTGTCGAAAGGAGTCAGCTGAGGTGGTTCGGGCATCTAATTAGGATGCCTCCAGGACGCCTCCCTTTAGAGGTTTTCCAGGCACGTCCAACTGGTAGGAGGCCCCGGGGAAGACCCAGGACACGCTGGAGGGATTATATCTCCCAGCTGGCCTGAACGCCTCGGGATCCCCCAGAATGAGCTGGTAGATGTTGCGGGTGAGAGAGAAGTCTGGGTCAGCCTGCTGGACCTGCTGCCTCCGCGACCCGACCCCGGATAAGCGGTGGAAAATGGATGGATGGATGGATGGCATTTGGATAAGAGGCCGACTCTGTTGTTTATTATTGATCTGGAAACTTTGAATCGTTCAGAAGAGATGGATGGATGGATGGATGATGGATGGATATTAAAGAGCTGCTGTGAACAAACTGGTCTGGGCTCCGGTGAGAGAAACAAAGGTAAATACGAATGAGTGTCCGAAGCCACACAGGAAGGGAGGACGCCTCTGCTCCCAGATTGGCAGAAGGGGGGGAAGCATCCCGCCTCTCTACTTCCTACTTCCTCTTTTCCTGTCTGCGGCCACTTCCTGTCCCGCCCCTCCGCTGCAGTCGGGGAAGTGTCGGCTCCCAGAGTCACGGGCTCAATCGGCGGAAACGTCAGCGGAGGTGTGTGTGTGTGTGTGTGTGTGTGTGTGTGTGTGTGTGTGTGTGTGTGTGTGTGTGTGTGTGTGTGTGTGTGTGTGTGGAGTACAAGGGGAATTTTGTCTGTTTACAAATTGCCATTGAAAAAATATGCTGTGAAAAAGCTGATCATGCATCTTGAGTTGATCAAACTCTGCAGATCATGTGATCGACCGATGGAGGGTCACGTTGAAGATAAGATCATTATTCACTTTGTTTACTTATTTTTATAAACCCAGTGGCCCTGTATTTATAATATTTACATGTTTCTAGCTTTTTCTCCAATTTTTACAACAGTTACTGTATAATCATACTCATAAAACCTTTGTGTCACGGGATCACACTTTTACATAAAATGCATCTTTTTTACGACGCGTTCATAGATTTTAATGCATTTAAAATTTTGAGATAGATTACATCATTTTTTTAAATATTGTTCCGTATCTACACATGTTATACAAAATGTATCGGTACAATAAAACCTTAAGAAAATAACCATATATACATATATGTGGTTATTTTCTTAAGGTTTTTATTGTGGATGTATTTTAGAATCAATAGTGTTTGTTATATTTAGAATATTGATTCATTCTTTTTATTATATTATATTTATTATATTATATTAGAATATAGTCTCTTTACAGCTTCAGATGCACCAGACTCCATTGACAAAAACAGATTTTATCGTCTCTTATGTTGATCGAGTGATTGATCGACTTCGGACGTTTTCCCCTCTGCTGTGTCACACACACACACACACATACACACACACACACACACACACACACACACACACACACACACACACACACACACTGCTGTCAACAGATGGGCTCAGACCTCTTTCATAGAACAGAATTTTGTTATTTATGGTTTATCATACTGCTTTTTAGAATATCTAAATATATATTTAGGCCCCGCCCCTCTGCATCAAGGTCGTGGTTGCTCATGCAGCCAGTGAGTGATGGCTGAGGGTCCGTGTTAATGACCCTGCTGGTTAATCGGAGACCTTCTCCTCTTTATCTCCTCACCAGAGACTCCGGAGTCGTCAGCTGCTACTTTATAACGTTTTGACCTCGTCCTCGTCTCTGGATCGCCCGACGCCATTTATTCTAGTCAGCGTCGCTCTTCTTCTTCTTCTTTTCCTCCCCGTCTGCCGCTAGACGAGTATTATGGTTTTATTATAGGAAGATATCTCTTTGGAGCCCCTGCTCCCCCCTTTCTCTCGCTCTCTTACTCCCCATGGTCATCCAAGCCAAACAAGCAAAGCAGCGTGTGTGTGTGTGTGTGTGTGTGTGTGTGTGTGTGTGTGTGTGTGTGTGTGTGTGTGTGTGTGTGTGTGTGTGTGTGTGTGTGTGTGTGTGTGTGTGTGTGTGTGTGTGTGTGTGTGTGTGTGTGTGTGTGTGTGTGTGTGTGTGTGTGTGTGTGTGTGTGTGTGTGTGTGTGTGTGTGTGTGTGTGTGTGTGTGTGTGTTGCTGGACGGCAGGAGACAGAGCACTGGGTTCATGGGAAATACATTGCGGGCGTGCATGTGTGTTAGTAACCACTCTCATGTCGAGCTCCGCTGAGACCGGAGGTAAGACACAGAAACTCATCGGAGCTAATTGGAAACAGACACACACACACACACACAAACTTAAAGACACCATGGATATTTGCTTGTAGGCATGTACTCACGCAAGCAGCAAATATCAGTGGACTTTACACACACACACACACACTTACCTTCATCTACACACAAACTAGCATGCATTCCCTCTCTCTGACTCACACAGACACACACGGCTATTAAACAAAGACAGAGTTGTCTTTGTTTTTCAAGTACACCAAAGTATACTCCTACTGCATGTTGGCTCAGGCTTGTGTGTGTGTGTGTGTGTGTGTGTGGTTGGGGGGGGGGATTAAAGGCCCGAGATGATTTCAGCACATACCGAAGGCTCCTGGCATTTCAAGCAGAGTCGGACCGATTCCATGAAACAAAACCAGCCAATATGTACACCTATAAAAAAAAATATATATATATAAAAAAACAGGTGGAAATCCAGAGAGCGGGTTCACCCAGAAGTTAAAACCCGAGCACGTCGGTTGAAACACATATTTCCAGTGAATTCGCTCGGGTTGTGACTCAGAGCCATGAGAGCAAAACAAACCCGGAGGCCAGGTCTCACCACGAGTGCGTCAGTCCGGCTGTTGTGAAAGTCTCGGACTCGGAGGACTCAGCAGAAACATACATATATATATATATGTATATATATATATATATATATGTATGTTTCTGCTGAGTTAATTTGTTGTAATTCCTACACCGTTCACCTGATTTGGATGTAAATACCCTCAAATTAAAGCTGAAAGTCTGAGCTTAAAGCACACCTTGATTTTTTCATTTCAACTCCATTGTTGTGGTGTACAGAGCCAAAATAATGAAAAATGTGTCAATGTCCAAATATTTATGGACCTAACTGTATAAAAGTGAGTGACACTGCTCCTTTAAGTTGTGGATTCTGCAAACATCCCGTAATGATTTCTGCGCTAAAGCCCCGTTGTTTTGGATTGGAAGCCTTTGGTGGATTAGATGGATGTCATTAGATAAGACTTTAGAAAAGTCTGTATTGGCAACACACACACACACACACACACACACACACACACACACACACACACACCCCTCCTCTTGTTGGTGAGGCCCAGGCCGTCCAGTGGAAGTTTTGACTGATTTGTGGTTTCTCTTCTGGGTTCTGCTTTTCATTTCATTTCTCTACTTGAACCAGACGAAGACCGTGTCGTACGTTTGTTTGTGTTCATGCGGCACAACGAGACGTCAGAGAGTATCAGGACCGTCTGAAGGTATCAGGACCGTCTGAAGGTATCAGGACCGTCTGAAGGTATCAGGACCGTCTGAAGGTATCTGGACCGTCTGAAGGTATCAGGACCATGTGTCCCGTCTGAAG
>CM042233.1:2666865-2699365 GCA_023566465.1 Cottus gobio
CGGCGGTTTGAGCCCAACGCAGCCGGAGCAAATGAAACCCATTACACCGTTTACGAGTTTGGAAAAGGAGAGACGATTGAAATTCTATCTCATAAACTGGGAGGAGGAAGAGGAAGAGGAGGAAGGTGGGAGTGGGGGGTACACGGTAACCGTGAAGAGGGGCTGTAAACATGAGAGACATCGTGTGTGTTTATGTAGTTTCATATTAGAAAAACTTGGAGGGGGGCGGAGCTTCGAGAGAGTTCCTGGATTGCGTTTTTTCCGCCAAAAATATTGTGTTCCATAGCGACCCATTGAAATTAAATTACCTGTGATTGACAGGTCCAGATTTACTGTTGCATAAAGCAACTTTCCGTTACTTTGTATCGCTCACTAAGGATTCAAATGGCGGTGCGTTCAGGAACAGTTCATCATCCAAGGACTTCTTCTGGGAACAACTGGTCCTGGTTTGCGTTACATAACTTTTGTCCGTTTGCCTCCAAATGGAACGATGAGACTTAAATCCCACAAAAACCAGCCGGGTGATGTAAACGACCTCTGAGGAGGGAAACAGATCTTCCTCATTACGATGAAGACGACGAGGCTTGTGGCTCAAATCTTTTTATTTCCCCCCCCCCCCCCGATGTGAAAACGGAAAGTTTTTTGTTTTGTTTTTCATTGAACCTCTGTTTTGCATTTTTGGCGGGAAAAAAAGAAAAGTGAATTATTATTTCCCCACGAACTTCAGTCAAAGAAACGTCTGACCAGCTGGTTCCCAGTGTGGGCCGCTGGTTCCCAGTGTGGGTCGCTGGTTCCCAGTGTGAGTCGCTGGTTCCCAGTGTGAGTCGCTGGTTCCCAGTGTGGGCCGCTGGTTCCCGGTGTGGGCCGCTGGTTCCCGGTGTGGGCCGCTGGTTCCCAGTGTGGGCTGCTGGTTCCCATTGTGGGCCGCTGGTTCCCATTGTGAGCCGCTGGTTCCCAGTGTGGGCCTCTGGTTCCCATTGTGAGTCACTGGTTCCTAGTGTGGACCACTGGTCCGTCCTGGTTTCACCTTCACCGCTCCACCAAAACAAACTTCTCCAACGGCTTTCATGCAAATCGGCGGCAAGGCCTTCGGTGCTTTGAATAGTTGGTCATGTGACTCTCGCCAGTGATGACATGGGAGGGGGCGGGGCATAAGTCTGTTTTAAATTTGGGGAATTCTTAAAATATTACAGGAAGTCATGTTTGTGCTCCATGTGTTTGTTCCTGATGGGATGCAACTCAAACGGTTTGGGTTGATTTGCATAACGTCTCCTCCCCAGAAGGGGAACAAAGTGTGTGTGGGGGGGAGGGGCCTCCTCCTCCTCCTCCTCATCATCAACATGTGAAGTGTCCGCGGTCAATGGCGGAGGGGATTTACTCGCACAATAAAGACAGATGCCACCTTTTATCTGCTCAACGGAAGAGAGGCCGAGCGCGTGGCACTCACATGTAATGACGTCCTGGGTGGTGAATGGACCGGTCCATTGGGGGAGGGGGTGTGTGGGGGGGCTGGTCCATTGGGGGGAGGGGGGAGAATTCTCTTGTTTCCCCCCAAAAATAAGAAGCCTTCTGTTTGTTGCTCGTGATTAAAATGGAGTCAAACTTTTAAACGTTTAGTTATAATTTCCTCTGGTCCCTGAACGCAGCGTAATGTTTAGAGCGTTGCTTTCACCTCCGAGGAAGGTCTGGATACAAATAAGAAATACAAATATTGTGTTGCAGCAATGATGGGAACAAGTTGCACAAAAAAAAGGAAAAGTTTGATGTTCTCATCTTTGTTTTCACATTCATAACACATTGTCTTATATTTGTGTTGGTTTTGTTGTGCGTTTGGATTTTAAACCCGGCCAAAGCCAATAAAACCAGATAAAAGTGCAATAAAATAAAACAAACTGTAAACACGGGGACGTTTTAAAGAGGCCGTGAGGATTTACTTTATTTTTTTTAGATTAAGCAAAAGTCATGTGACGTTAACGGCCTTCTTGTTCTTGATGATTCGTTTATGAGACACGGACACGAGGGCATTATGGGATGCAAACCATTCACAGACCACCAGCCCCTCTCTCTCCCTCCCTCCCTCTCTCTCTCTCCCTGGGTGAGAGACACAGACAAACATCTGCAGAGCGGCAGCATCCAAACTCTGGATTACCGTCCCGGATCTGGAAGCAAGGACACGCCCCTTTTCCTTTCTTTTTGTTTGTGTGTTTTTTCTTCCACAGACGACATGTTGACACGATGGCTGCATTCCATTTAGCTTCAGGGTCCCGGGTCGTGTTTTACAGAGACACTTCCTGGATGTCACGACTTGTTGGGACTTGACCTGTGGAGGCGTCAACACTTTAAACCTGAAATATCACTCACACACACACACACACACACACACACACACACACACCTGGCCGAGTGTTTTCAGCGACGAGCTCTGAAGGAACGAGTCCAGGAAATAAAAATGATTATTGTTTTAATTCTTTGACATGATTTGAGAAAGTACACTGACTTTTATTACATTTAAGTATTATTAATTTATTTTATTCTTTTACTTTATTCCTATCTTATTCTATTTTATTGGTATTTATTTTAAGGCATATAAATGTTTATGTATGAATGATTATTATTATAATGATTATAATGAATGATAATTTGCTTTATTCATAAGTTGAGTAGATCATTTTTGGCCACGCCCACTTGCGTTTGCCTCAACCAATACGACGTGACCACCCGGATCCTCTGTAAATCCATTTCCTGGTTTTGTGATCTCTCACACTCACACACTCACACACACACACACGGTTCGTGAGGAGAGCGCGAGGCACTGAACGCGTCTCATTCAGTAACGAGCTCACTGAGCAGCGGACTAGACCTCCAGAGACCAGCGTCTGAAAACCAGTTTGACTCCAGTTTCCTGCCTTTTATTATCATTACTATTATTTTTATTATTATTATTATTATTATTATTTTGTGTCTCCACAACAAAGCTCGTGGACTCTCCGGACTTGATCTGGACCCTCTGGCTGGGTTCTGGTTCCTCCTCTCAGGTCGGTGTGTTGTCGTCTCTGACAGGACTGTCAGTTGTTGTTGTTGTTGTTGTTGTTGTTGTTGCTGCCTCCAGCTGAAGGGCTCCGCTGCACGCGCTCGTGGGAAATTAATATTTAAATAAAGTTTAAATGTTTGTGAATGAAGCGGTCCTGGTCGCGTGGTTGCAGTTATGAAGTTATGATTACGTCATTAAGAAAACGTGGATTTATGAAGTTTGAGTTTTTTCCAGAATCTGAACACTTGAAAATTGCACGTTCATAAATAATATAAACACAAATACAAAACGTTTTTATTAATGGAAGTTTTATTGTACCGTTTATATATTATTTATATATTAATACTTCTTTCTTTAAGTTTTGCAAAACATAGTAAAAACTTATTTTCTTCTTTTTAATTTGGCTTCTCATTACCGCCTTTACTGTGGAGTCGGAGGCAATTAAAGCAAGTGGTGAACGCGTCACGCTGGGACAGCATATGGTGTGTGTGTGTGTGTGTGTGTGTGTGTGTGTGCGTGTGCGTGTGCGTGTGTGTGTGTGTGTGTGAGTGAAAGGGACTGACGTTTCAATTGGCTTGTCACGCTTTAATTGTGTAATTGAAACCTCTGTTGTTGTTGTGTGTGTGTGTGTGTGTGTGTGTGTGTGTGTGTGTGTGTGTGTGTGTGTTTGTAGTAAACAATACTCAGTAGATAATGAAGTTATTGCTATTGTATTATATATATTATTATATATTACATCACATTTAGAGAACACAGATCTTCTTCAGCTCTGGTCCATGTTGGTGTTGATAGAAAGCTCCAGACTACTAAAGGGTCCTCACTGGGACTCGAACCTGTGACGCTGTTTGACTTGTTTATTCTTCTTTAATTTCGCTCATAAACACATTAAACGAGCTGAAACTATAACTTTCATCTTCGGTTCTCATTAAACAGTTCAGGGGCAACTGTGGGTCAGTGGTTAGCAGGTCAGTCTTTCAATCGGAAGATCGGTGGTTCAAACCCCGCTCAGCCATTCCGTGGTTGTTGTGTCCTTGAGCAAGACACTTAACCCTCATTGCGGCCAGGCTTCCCTTGGAAAAGAGGTCATTGTCTCAACGGGACCGACCTGGTTAAATACATTTTAAAAAAATGTCTGAATGTTTTGAGTTTTGATGGATAAACGGTCAAAAAGATAAACGACTCTTATTGTGAAATACTTTCATAATAAAGGTAAATATGATCTTAATGCACTTTATGGCACCTTTAATAGTATAAACTCAAATGTTTCTTTAATATTTACTAATTCATTACTTGAGTCTCTCAAATGTGGATATTTCCTCTTGTTCTCTATTCCTATACATTAATATATATATATGAATATATATATATGATTATATATATTCATATATATATATGAATATATATAATCTGCTGAATCAACACAATAACAACCAATATAATATCCTCCTCCCCCTGCACCTCCTTCACCTCCTCCTCCTCCTCCCCCTGCACCTCCTTCTCCTCCTCCTCCTCTTCCTCTTCCCCTTCACCTCCTCCTCATCTTCCTCCTGCTCCTCCTGCTCCTCCTCCTCCACCTCTTCCTGCTCCTCCTCCTCCTCCACCTCCTGCATTCTCTCACACTGCAACAGAGGAAACAAACAGTGAAGCTGCTCTGCTTCAATTACCCATAATGCCTCTTGATTAATGACATCGTGAACCCTGAGGCTCTGGAAACTGGTTCCTCCTCAAGATGTTTACAAAAAAACACACTTGTTGCAAATTAGATGAATCTTCGAGGAATAAAGCTCTTCAAAGGAGAGCTGCAGGGACGACTGTTATTAATATTATTATTATTATTGTTATAATTATTATAAAAGCAGTTATTTTAAGCCAAACCACAAAGCATTGTGGGTCAAACCTTCCTGATCCTGATTTTGAGGCATGATTTCAACGAGGTTCTTCTTCTGGATTCCAGATTATTGCAGAAAAATCCCCTCGAGGACGTTTATGAAGACATAAACATCATAAAAGTATTTTTTAAGACTCTTGAATCCACTTTAACAGGATGAAGCTGTTTACTGTTCATGAAGATGTTTGTTGTGCTCTGGACTCAATGTGCTGCAAAGCTGTGGAGGCACCATGTGCAGCGGCCTGACAGTGATCGGCCAATGAATAATGAACACACACACACACACACACACACACACACACAGAGCTTTCATTGACAGCTGCCTGTGTGTGTGTGTGTGTGTGTGTGTGTATAACTATCAGTGAGTGCAGCTGCATGCGGCCCGTCGCAATTATGTCCTCGCTAAATACGAGCCGGTGCTGGAGGAGGGGCTGTGTGTGTGCGTGTGTGTGTGTGTGTGTGTGTATGTGTGTGTTAAAGCACACGCTGTTTGAACTACATGTAACATAAACCAGCTCAAGACTTTAACATGAGGTTTTTCTGCAAGAGGGTTTTCAGTCACACACACACACACACACACACACACACACACACACACACACACACGGCCAGGCATATGCTCTGTTCTCAGGAGCCCATATGTATTTATCCTGCCATGTGACCCAATCACTCTTTGAGATCCTCAAAGGCTCTGTTGTGTTGGGAACTCCATTCACACACACACACGCACGCACGCACGCACACACGCGCGCACACACACACACACACACACACACTAACCCCGTTAGTACTCATAGGCCTTCTCACGGTGCATTTGCTGCTCAATAGGTCAAGAGGAAACGCAGACATCAAGCGAACACACACACACACACACACACACACACACACACACAGTCATGTGGCCGTCCAGTCACCAGGCTCAGCTCGTTGTGATTTAAAATGGCGTAAAGCCGCTCTGAAGTCTGAAAGCGACCGAACGAGGACCTCTTGAGTTATTAATATTATTATCTTTATTATTGTTATTATTATATTATTATTATCTTTATTATTATTATTATTATCTTTATTATTATTACTATTATTATTATTATTATCTTTATTATTATTATATTATTATTATTATTATTATTATTATCTTTGGGTTAGAAAGCAACTGTGAGGACCTTTTATCTGGATCAGGCTCAGTTTAGTCCTGATCCTCTGTGACCCCCATCCTCTCATCTCGCCCCCTTCCTGTACCCTTCTAAACTTCTCCCTTCTTCTTGTCTTGCAGGCGCTGGTGTTTTCCTGGTGATGACCTCGCTGCTGTTCCCTGCTGCGATGAAGGACCTCTCCTCTTCCTCCTCCTCCCCCCTCAGCTCCCTGCTCCACTTACCGTCCTCCAAGACCTCCGTGGCGCCGTTCTCCCCGTCCGCCGGTGGCCCCGCCCCCCCGCCGGGCTCCTCGGCCCCGCTCGCCAAACCGCAGCCCTTCTGCCTGCAGACGGGGCCGCACCTCCTCGCCAGCATGCAGCTGCAGAAGCTCAACTCGCACTACCAGAACCTCGCCGGGGCCTCGGTGCCGCCCGGTGGACCCCAAAGGGGCTTCGGGGCGTCACCTCTGGGGGCCGGGAGCCAGCTCCTCGGGGCGGGAGGCGGCGGCGGCGCCGGAGGCGGGCCGGGCGTCGTCGGCGGCGTGGGCAACCAAGTCTCCGGCGCCGGCGGCCTGATCGACTTCGACCCCGTGGACGAGGAGGTCCTCATGTCGCTGGTGGTGGAGCTCGGCCTGGACCGGGCCAACGAGCTGCCCGAGCTCTGGCTCGGTCAGAACGAGTTTGACTTCATGGCCGACGTGCCGGCCGGCTGCTGACCCCGCCCCCTTCCCCCCGCCGACCCCCTCCCCCCGAGAGGGAATAAACTACCGGGACACGAATGTTTTGACAAAGAGAGAGAAGACCGCCTCTCTGTTTCGCCCTTTCTTTGACGACACGAGGAGACGCTGAGCGACGAAGAGGAAGAGGAAGAGGGCACCTCCCCTCCAAGCCGCCGGGATTAAGGAGTCTCATCGCACACTTTTTAGTTTGTAAGACAAAGAAACAGGTGAAAGGTTGGAGGTCGTCCTCACCTGTGCGGCCTCGACGCACCTGTTGGACGAAGGAAAAGGTAAGAAGCGGGAAAACTCGGCATTCTGGGACAAACGGCCCGCTTCCTGTTTCCTTAACCACGGTCGACGTCTCTCGGGAAGGAGCCGTCACAAAGAAACCGATTGTCCGAGAACCGGTTATCGCAATGTACTTTCCTTCTGTGTGTGTGTGTGTGTGTGTGTGTGTGTGTGTGTGTGTATGTGTGTTTGACTTAAGTTCAAGCAGACGTAGTCACAGAACATGTTATTTAAGACAGCGGCTGATACGCATCTGGACTTCTGGACAAGGAGCTTCTGTGGCGCGGCTCTAATCGGCTCTAATAGAGGGGGGCGGGGCATAGGGGGGCGGGGCATGGAGAAGGGGGGCGGGGCATGGGACCTGAATGGAGGAAATTGTTTCAGCCCAATTAAAACCATCCAGGTTTTGTTTTTTTGGGGGGGGTCACGTGAGTCGCCCTTACATGTTGGGTCTTCAGGACCGACTCTGACCGGGTCGGTGTCGGAGGATTGGAGAGCACACACACACACACACACACACACACACACACACACACACACACAGCTTTATTGGAGTCGAACCAAAGGAAACCTTTCGGACTGTTACTGCTCATTAACCATGAGACGGGTGTTTGTTCTCCCTGCTTCATGTCTTGAAGGCAGAGAGAGCGTAGAGAGCATTTGGCCTCTGCCGGCCATAATGGATGTTGAAGCCCAATTTAATATATTTCTTATTGACGCATCCTCTGACAGACTTCTGTAGACGAGTCCTCATGGGGGCTCTGACCCGTCCACCTGGTAAGAGGAGACGGGTCTGAACTGTGCGGCGGCAACAAAGGCCTTCCACCTCGGCCTGCCATGTCTGTCATCCCGAGCATTGTGGGTCTCCTCTTGGGGAAACAACACACCTGCACATATGCATACGTGCACACACCATGCAGCGGGCGACACAAAGACACACACACACACACACACACACAGGGATGGTGTTACAGCATGGAAACGGGAGGAGGAGCCATGAAACACTTCAGTTACACACAGACGGCACGGGTTGTTGGGGTCGTTTGGAAAGGGATAAGAGGGTCTGCAGGTCTGCAGGTCTAGATGTCTGCAGGTCTGCAGGTCTAGATGTCTGCAGGTCTAGAGGTCTGCAGGTCTAGAAGTCTGCAGGTCTAGAGGTCTGCAGGTCAGCAGGTCTAGAAGTCTGCAGGTCTGCAGGTCTAGAGGTCTGCAGGTCTGGACGTGCACAGGTGTGCGAGGGGGAACCGTGTGAGCGGCAGGGAGACCACACAGGCCTTGTTCACTTATTTAGAGGCAGCCAGGTCTGCTTACAGGCGGCGCACACACACACACACACACACACACACGCACACACACGCACACACACGCACACACACACACACACACACACACACACACACACACACCGCCTCACGCCTTGTTCTGATGTCGACTTCCCCCTTTTTTCTGCCTTAAATGAAAAGTGAGGAGCGGTGGTTAATGAGAGGCCGACGAAGGAGTCTGACAGAAACCCCTGAAGAGGGTTTTAAAAGAGCCGGTCCTCCTGAATCCTGAAGGCCGACTCGCTGGTTCTGGTTTCGCGACCCGTCTCCTGGTCTCAGTGGGTCGAAATAACATTCTTCACATTGAAGAAGACTCGTGTTTGTTTCCTTCTGCCTGACATTGTTCCACAGTTCCTCGTGTGTGTGTGTGTGTGTGTGTGTGTGTCCCAGCTGAGTTAATGTTGTCTTTGCTGTGTGAGGCAGACACTCTCTGCTTTAGTTTAGCTTTGAAATACCACAACGACACAATGTCACAGAGACACGAGCCAGCAATCATAACACAACTGAGACAAAACGGCTAAAAAGAGACACAAAGGAGTCGACTCCTTGCAGACACACAAAATGACCACAAAGAGACCAAAACAACTGAAAAGAGACGACAAACAACGACAAAAAGAACAAAACCTTTACACAGTGACACAAAAACCACAAAGACAAATAAAGTAACTAAAAAAACAACACAAAATTACCACAAAGTGACACAAAAGGAACACAAAGACACAAAACAACTACTGAGACACACACAACAACTACAAAGACACACAAAACAACTGCAAAGACACACAAAAGGACCACAATAAGATTAAAAATAACCACAAAGAGACTAAAATTGTCCACAAAGACACACAAAACCACAAAAGGGACTAAACAACAGTTCTCAGGCCAGTGTGTCTGTGAAGACGAATTAAAGAAAAACTTCTACATTCAGATGGATTTGTGCTTTTCGGAGGCCGACAGAGGGTTCAGGGGCCTTCAGGGGCTTTGAGAGGCCCCCGTGGCCTTCAGGGGCCCCCGTGGCCTTCAGGGGCCTTCAGGGGCCCACGTGGCCTTCAGGGGCCTTCAGGCCAGTGAAAACCTTGGGCGAGAAGTCCGTTCCGAGGTTCCTCTCTGCACTGATTTATTTGTCTGTTTTCATCACACTCACTTTCAAACCTGTTGATTTAAGTCTGGTTTTGTTTTTGTTTTCCTAATGAAATGAATATTATTCAAAGATGATTTTTAAGCACTTTTGCTCACCGGCTCTCACTTGTACATCTATATGAATATGTAAATGACTGAGATCATATAAAAACTTTTAAAAAGCTTGTATTTTTGTTACTGCTCTGAGTTTGGGGGGGGAGGGGTTAAATAAACAAAATGAAACTGAGCTGGTGTGAATGTGTTTCATTGAATCAGCAGACGGACCTCATTTAAAGGTTTAGCTTTAGGTCTAGTTTACAGATTAAAGCTGCATATATGATCAATTAAAGCCGTTAAAGTCAAATATATAATAAACAGACGGCCCGTCCACATTATGGTACGAGGCTTCCATCTGCTGGCACGCGGAGGTGAGTACATCCAACGTCCATCACCAAGAACACATTTCCTTTCATAACTCTGTTATTACATTAATTTATTTGAGGTCTTCTGGGAAAAAAGTGTTAAATTATTGCACTCCTGAACTCCAATCACACGAATACCAACAAACAACCCCATTTACGTGTCTCCAGAATATGAAATATACAGGAATAATTATAGATAATGACCTTCCATTGCTGAGTAAATTCGAGGAAGACCTAAACAGATGAACCTGTAATCGGTCGAATAAACTGTGAAAATGAATATTATTCCGAACCCGTTCCATTACCTCAAACACTCAACAAACACGTTAGACAGGTTTTATGGAAATGTAGAATTCCAAGAGTCTCGTTGGAAAAACTAACATGGGATTAGAGTCTCGGAGGTTTTCCAAATATATGCTTCAGCAGCCCAGATGAGATTATGTCTGGATACAATCCAGCATCTGGGAGATTGCTTTGATAAAGGAGTCCGGTAGACCTTTATTTCCTTACCTCCAGTTAAGATCTTGGAGAACCAACCTTTGACTCTACTGGTAACAAATGTGGAAACATTGCTTCATGAGGGAAATGTGTACGCATGTATTTCTAAAATGTACTTCAAGCTGCTGAAGGAGGGCCCAACACCAGGACTACGGACCCCGGATCAGATGGGAATCAGAGATTTGTGCCAGAACCGTTCGTCAGCCATACTTAATACTTAATACTTATGCGTTACAATTCTCTCCATCAACTGTACCTCACCCCACCGAAGCTATACATCCAAACCTGAGAGGTCCTTCACTGTACCTGGCTTTGCACTAAGGTGAGGTCCAGTTGGTAGACCTTCGTAACACCTGACCTGAGATCACAGGGGGGGTACCTTTCCATCGGACCCTGAGCTACGTTCACTGGGAAACAGGTCTTTAACGAAGCTCCAAATTAAACTTGCAGAAATGGCTTCATGTGTGGCCAGGAAAGGTGTAGCAATGACTTGGAAGTCTGATTCCCCGACTCTCATCGACAAATGGGATGCGGAAATGAACAGTTGTATTCCTCTTGAAAAGATTACATATAGTCTCGGAAAGAAATATAATTAATTTAGTCTAATCTGGCAGCCTTATTTGGAGTCCATGGGTACAACACTAACAGTACCATAGGACTGTAACTATTTAGCTTCTTTCAGTTTTTATCTCAATAAGTTATCTGTATTGCCAGATCAATTTAGGAATTTAACGCAGTGCTGCCCTCTAGTGGTGATGATGGATTTTCACTGGTCAGGAAAAACTACACTGTAAAATAAGTACGTAGATTTTACGGCGAAAACCTGTTAAATCACAACAGTAAAATACTGTTAATTCAAAAAAGGTTATATTCCGTATATATCACATTGAAACACCGTAAATAATATATATATACAAACTGTAATTTATGCATGTATTTCCTGTAAAAATTACATTTTGTCACTGTTAATTTTTCTAAACACTGTAGTAATAACGGAAATACACTGTAATATGAAAGAAAAAGTTGGGGCGACTGTGGCTCAGTGGTTAGCAAGTCAGTCTTTCAATCAGAGGGTCTGTGGTTCAAACCCCGGCTCAGCCAGTCCATGTCGTTGTGTCCTTGAGCAAGACACTTAACCCTCATTGCTCACCGTTGCTGTGTCTACGGTCTACTGTATAGCATCTAAGTCTCTTTGGATAAAAGCGTCAGCTAAATGTAATGTAAAATCAATACTGTAATTTCTACAATCTTAACTTTTAAAAAATACATGTTGTCACGGTTAAATGTACGGACTACTGTGCTAACAACCGAAATATAAAATATTATAAATATAACATCCAGCCCTGTAATTTTTGCATTTATTATTTGTAAATGTTACAGTATGTCACTGTTGAATGTACTAACTATTAGACTGATTACAGAAATAGGACGTATTATATATAACAGCCAACACTGTAATCTTTACAAATAATATTTGTAAAACATACATTTAGTCGCTGTTAAATATACAAACCACTGGGCTCATAACGGAAATGTACTGGAAGATAAATGTAAAAGCCAACACTGTAATCTTTGCATTTATTATTTGTAAAAGTTACAGTTTGTCACTGTTAATTGCCCTAAGCATTGTACTAACAACGGAAATACACCGTAATATGAAAGAAAATCGATACCGTAATTTCTACATTCTTAACTTTTAATAAATACATTTTGTCACTGTTAAATGTACGGACTACTGTGCTAACAACCGAGAGGGAAACCTTGCATATAAGTTCTCCTTGTTTTGCATACTTTCTTTGCAGAGCATAAAATGCATCTCACACCCTCCCCCACCCTCTTTCCATCTCTGTTGGATACTTAACGACCAACAGGTGCCTGTCTCAGTAAATAACCTGACCACATGGGGCAGGAACACAGGTAGTTCTCCTGCCTGTCAATGTCCCAATGAACTCACTGTCACTACGGTCCCATTATATTTATACAGACATGACATGTACAGTTTCACCACTTACATTCAAGATCCCTTCAAACCACACTTTACTTTGATTTGATCGACTGACATACAGGGAAAGAGAGAGAGAGAGAGAGAGAGAGAGAGAGATACAGACACAGAGAGAGAGAGGCTGACAGAGAGATAGATTTTTGTCTATATCTTTATTACTAAATCACTTTTGTTTACAGTTTTAAAGTTCAGAACCATACAACCTTATTATTTATTAGAGTTTAATTTATTCTTATATTTAATTTTGTAATATAGTTTGTCATGTATGTCATGTATGTCATGTATGTCAGAATCACCCCTCCTGCATGACTCCAGGCTGCATCATTGGACGGCCTGAGCTTCCCTCAGATGAGTGATTCATCCACGGAGCTGATAGGAGACGCGGAGCTGTTGAATTATTATTAATTGACCGATCAGATTTAATTGGGACTCAACCCTGCGGCCTGCAGACGCTCCGTCCATTATTCAAGCTGCGAGGAGACGCATCCTCCATCTGAGACGCTCCTTTCTTATTTATCTGAAGACAGACGGGAGAGTTCAGGGTCTCAGAGAGAGGGCCGGGTAGTTGAGAGGCTCTCATTTAAAAAGCAAACAGAACTCACACTGGAAAAGTCATGGCATTTTAATATGGTTATTTCCAGGCCTGGAAAAGTCAAAATGGATCTGGCTGGGGCCAATGAAGCCATGATGGGACAAATCCAGTTCATGTAAGACCATGGCGACCAGTTCTTTGAAGGCCTTCAGACTGAGTACCAGCTGGTCCTTCAACAGAACCAGGATCTCTCTGGGACCAACAAGGCCATGCTGGAACAAATCCAGAACATGGAAGACCAGGCCAGCCGGTACTTTGAGGGCATTAACACTCAGCACCAGTTGACGGTGCACGAGCTGAATCAACAGATCCAGGCTCTCAGACAGCCGGCCATGCCCACCTTCACCTCCGCCCCACCGCCCGCTGCCACCGCCATGCCCACCTTCACCTCCGCCCCACCGCCCGCTGCCACCGTCGTGCCCACCTTCACCTCCGCCCCACCGCCCGCTGCCACCGCCATGCCCACCTTCACCTCCGCCCCACCGCCCGCCGCCACCGTCGTGCCCAGCCACCCCGCCGCCACCGCCAGGCCCATCTTCAACTTCTCTTCCGCCCCACCGCCCGCCGCGGCCAGCCACCCTGTCCTCCGTCATGGGCCACCGTCGACGTCCCCCTCCCTCCCGGCCCGAAGCAACAAAAAGGCTCTCCTCAAAAAGGTGCTGCGAGGAAAAAGAAAACACTGATAAACACAAGAAAGTGCTCGGTGAGATGGAATACTGAGTCTGTCTGGGCCGGCTGTAGCCGCTACCCGAGCCCGAATGAAAATTGGATGTTGACACATGACACATTTTAATAAACCAAATCATAATAATATTTTATGTCCATCTCCTTAATTAATTGATCCTTTCAAATAAAGTACATTTAGTTGAATAAATGCAGTTGAGCAGTTTCACAGGTTTATTCTTTAAACTTAAAACTACCTTATAATAATAATACCGTAATAATAATAATAATACCTTATAAACCAGAGTTTAAGGTGAGGAAGCAGGTGTATCAGTAACCCAGACACTGGTTTAAATACACTTATACTGCCATCTACTGGCTCTTTTCAGGGCTCATACTCATGTTGACCAATGGAGTTACAGAACTTTTCTAGGACTTTTCAATAACGTTTTCAGGTTTTTAAACCAAATTCCCATGACCTCCATTAAACACAAACCCTCCTCGGTGGCTTTGATTGGTTGTTACATTACATTACATTACATTACATTACATGTCATTTAGCTGACGCTTTTATCCAAAGCGACTTACAATAAGTGCATTCTACGGTTACAAACAAGAATCAGAACAACAAGAATCACGAAGGTACAATTTCGTCAAAGAGTTCAACTACAAAGTGCTATCAGTAAGAGCCGTTTCAGTGCTACTATAGTGCTACTTCCTTTATTCAAGGTATAGTCGGAAAAGATGTGTTTTTAGTTTGCGACGGAAGATGTAGAGACTTTCTGATGTCCTGATGTCAATGGGGAGCTCATTCCACCATCGAGGAGCCAGGACAGAGAACAGTCGAGACTTTGTTGAGTGTTTAGCTCGCAGTGACGGAGCTACAAGCCGATTGGCAGAAGCCGAGCGGAGCGCACGAGTTGGGGTGTTACGAAGATTTCTTGTAAAGTCTCGTTGAACAGTTCTCGCGAGATCTCATGCCTCGTTGCCTAGCAACGTTGTAGATTCCTTCGAGATGAGCCAGTCCTGATCACCACAGTGCATGATAGATTAATATTGTTGTTGTTTACATCATCAGGGATCATACTCATGTTGACCAATGAGTCCAGGACTCTTCCATAACTTTTCCAGGACTTTAAACCAAATTCCCATGAGCAAACATTTAGTGAAATCTGGGTGTGTCCATGAAAAAGTGATAAAATGTAGTATTTAAACTAACAATGAGGATTCCAAAGCATACAGTATTCCTTAAAGGACACAAATGAATGAGAGACAATAGTTTGATTAAAAGAATAAACATTTATAGATATACTCAGCGTATGCCTGCTTATATTTTGAGTCTTTCTTTTAAAAGCATATTCATTATTTCAAACTCAGCGTAAATGAACCACATGAACATATGAATATAACACATTTACATGACTTTTACTAAACTTTAGGGATTTTAGTTTCTTAAGGACTTTTCCAGGTCTGGAAAACTGTTGAATACTGAGACCGTCATTTTGGAGATAGGAATGTTTATCTGCAGCGACAGAGACGTCATCATCTTGAAATACAATATTCATTTAGTTAATGAATTTAACTTAATTAAGTTTGAATAGCACTATGCCATCAGATGGACAACATACCAAACATATTTAGTTCAGTATCGACTGTGCGACTGTGGCTCAGTGGTTAGCAAGTCAGTCTTTCAATCACAAGGTCGGTGGTTCAAACCCCGGCTCCATGTCGTTGTGTCCTTGAGCAAGACACTTAACCCTCATTGCTCACCGTTGCTGTGTCTACGGTCTACTGTATATCATGTAAGTCGCTTTGGATAAAAGCATCAGCTAAATGTAATAATGTAATAATAGTATGTTGTGGATGGAACTGTATTTTTTTTCTTCATATAAACTTTCTGTTTTCTGTATTTATTTATCGTTTAAATTAAAAAAAAATACCATCACTGAGTATAGGCGTGATAAAACATATTTAAAGTCCACAAACTGACTGATAAGTCTTGCAGTTTTTATATCGCGACTTTCCGTACTTTTGTCCGTCCCCATCTGCCGTACTCGGCCTTATCCTTGTAAACCGGAAGCCAGCCGGTCCTTTTCCGCGCAGACTCCAACATGGTGAGCTGTTCCTCCTCACGATTCCTCTCTCAATTAATCACTAAACATCGCTTTTTGCTGTCATAATATTGCAAACATACACGTCCTGGGTTGAAATCCCGCTTCTTATTAATTTACCGATGGATAAATTGTAACCAAAAGTATCGATTCTCGCTCTTTAGCTGATAATTTAAGAAAATGATCTCATCCCACTTATGTTAGCTTTTGACCGTGGCCATCTTTTCTTTCTTAGCTTGCTAAAATGTTCTTTAACGGCTAACGCGTGGTATTTCAGCTCACGACTTCATTATATTTTTAACCATTATGAGTCGCAGATCGTGTAGAGAAGTTAAATATTCAATAAAGCGTTAAATTAAACGTGTGCTAACGTTCGTGTAGCTAGGCCGCAGCTAAGCATTATGAGTCGCAGATCGTGTAGAGAAGTTAAATATTCAATAAAGCGTTAAATTAAACGTGTGCTAACGTTCGTGTAGCTAGGCCGCAGCTAAGCGGCGTCCTGTCCTGCGCCACGTTAGCCGGCCCGCGCGTCTCCTTCCTGGGGGCCTAACCTCCGCTCACGCTGCTATAAATTCCTCCGCGTTTCCCCCCGCTGCTGCTCCGTAACTTACCCGGCGTCTGCCCTCTCTCACCAGGCAAGAGGACCGAAGAAGCACCTGAAGCGCGTCGCAGCGCCGAAGCACTGGATGCTTGACAAGCTCACTGGAGTTTTTGTGAGTAACAATTGTGTTAATAATTTCTTGTATACCATTTTTAATGCTGTGTCGTTTGGTTAATGTCTCTCTTTGTTGTATTTGTGTTTTGCATGATGTGAGTCACGTGTGAAATGCTTTAGATAGGCAGGTTTGATCACTTTTAGCTTATTGTATAGATTATTCTAACATGTGCCAGAATATATATATAATAGTTTATATAGCTCCTCTGCTTCTTTTCCGGTATTAAAATATTATAATTATGCTTAACTTAGACATGAACGCTCCAACTTATTTGAGGTCGAGGTGAAGTTTATTGAGGTATAAACTCACATTTTAGTGAACAGGAGTCATTGTTATGTGCACATGTGAAAAGCTCTTAAAGTTAATACACTTATAGGTATTTCTGTCCAATAACTAGAAGTAAATACAACAGTTTGATGCTGAATAAAGTTTTTGTGTCTCTACTGGCTGTAAACGTGAGGAATATATGTGCAACTTGGAAAAAAAACTAGCTTTTAAATGTTTTAAATAGTAGATACTGGTTTCATTCAAGTTATGACAATTTGAAGTTCTTTCTAAATATAACTTGTGAAAAGAATCACTTGGTTTATTCTGTGATTTGGTCATTTGAGTGGCACAGACGGTGGCCATGTTGGCTTTATAATAGGATGCATGTTGACATCTGGCTCATGTGAGGTTCACTTTAATGCATTTTTTTGCCGTTTCATCACCAGCTGACTTATTCAACATCACAGAATAAAACTTGTAATCATCCAGGACTTTGACCTGAATCCTGAAACCACTAGGTCTATATGTTACAGTATATGGATCAGTGCTGTCACATCCACATGCTTTAAGATGTCTTAATAGTGGTTCCTTCCAAAACGAGGGTGTAAATAATAAATGTCTCATTGTGGTCCTCAGGCTCCTCGTCCTTCCACCGGCCCCCACAAGCTGAGGGAGTGCCTGCCCCTCATCATCTTCCTCAGGAACCGCCTGAAGTACGCCCTGACCGGGGACGAGGTGAAGAAGATCTGCATGCAGAGGTTCATCAAGATCGACGGCAAGGTCCGCACCGACATCACCTACCCTGCCGGGTTCATGGGTGAGTCTGATATCGAAATTCACGGGCGGCGTTCCTTTTTTAGGTGTAGGGTTTAACGTTTAGGAGGCGGGAGGAGCGGTGATGACTATTTTGGTTTTGATCAGCAATGAGGTGAAACTACACCACCAACTCCTCTAAGAAGTTCTGAGCTCCAACTCGCTGCGAATTTAAAATGTGACTTTAACGTTACGTTGCTTCCACTTTGGTCGACTAAGTGTGAGGTTTCCGGCATTCGATTATCCTCTGGGGAAATCTGAGTTTATATTCAGACATACTGGATTATAATGGAATTTGATGATGAGGGGAAATCCAGCCATTTTGGACAAAAGCGGGATAGTTTGCAGCCTTTTATTTTGGTAGATGTTTAAAGGTGAGGTTGTTGTCCCACATGGCTAGATTATAAATTGTGGAAACACTGATCAGTGCTGTCACTTACATGTTTGAGGGGAAGACTGCGTTCTTTTGATTTGTTTGTCTTCTCTCTGAAAAACACCAAAGAAATGCAGCTTCACTGTCCATGTCTTTGGTTTGAAAAGCTCTTTTTAAATAACATTTTAGTGCATTTTGTATGAAAGATCTGGCTGAAAGTTGTCAAATAAGACTATGTTGTGTTTTGCATTCTATTATGAATGAGTTGAGTGTTTTTAGCAGCGTCAAATGGTTTGAATTGGCTCGACAAGATGGCTGTGAACCAGTGTTGGGTCATGGTGAGGGCGGATATTAGCTTCATGGTGAGGGCGGTTATTAGCTTCCCAGCAGCCGCTCCATCAAGTGGGAAAAGTCCCGCCAGGTGGGATATTTTCCTCAATGAGACTATTGGAGTAAAGATGTTGGCTTTTCCAGTACATTTAATGGTTTTGACTGACTCCACTATGAGTAACGCGTGTTAAATGTTTTTAAAGAAAATCAGGATTTTCCAGTGCTAAGACTTTCCTGCTTTTCCAGATGTGATCAGCATCGAGAAGACCGGAGAGCATTTCCGTCTGATCTACGATGTGAAGGGACGCTTCACCGTCCACCGCATCACCGCCGAGGAGGCCAAGGTAGGAACCGCTGTTTTGGAGATTTGGACGGTTGTGAACGGGCGTAATCGGCACGCGAGGCGGGATTTAAGGATTTAGTTTCTGTCTCCCGCAAATGAGAAGATCAGCCGTGTTTCAAGCTGGTTTAAACCTCTGGTTAAAAGCCTCCACTGTGGAGAACAGCAGCTGATTGGCAGGATGAGAGACTGATAAGCATGTTTTCACCAGACGATCCCAAAACGTCACGATTATCACGACAAGAAGCTGTAAAAATCTGCTGTTGGCAGTTTCATTTTTACGGCAGTCCTCGAACGCATCATGTGCAACAAACTCTTCAATCAGGAAAAAGCAGCCAAAAACAAAGCGTTGACTGAGGAGAGGTTGTAAATAGTTAAATATAAATATTAGACTGTTTGCAGAATATATTCATGTTGAGACAGAAATCAGGCGGAGCAATGATGATATGTTTGGTTTTGATCAGCAGTGAAAAAACCCTACGCTCGTCTTCCTCCTCCTGCGCTCCCCAACGCTCGTCTTCCTCCTCCTGCGCTCCCCAACGCTCGTCTTCCTCCTCCTGCGCTCCCCAACGCTCGTCTTCCTCCTCCTGCGCTCCCCAACGCTCGTCTTCCTCCTCCTGCGCTCCCCAACGCTCGTCTTCCTCCTCCTGCGCTCCCCAACGCTCGTCTTCCTCCTCCTGCGTTCCCTAACGCTTGTCTTCTTCCTCCTCCTGCGCTCCCCAACACTTGTCTTCCTCCTGTGATCCCTAACGCTCCTCCTCTTCCTCCCTAACGCTCCTCCTCTTCCTCCTGCAGTACAAGCTGTGTAAGGTGAAGAAGCTGATGATCGGCACTAAGGGGATCCCCCACCTGGTGACCCACGACGCTCGCACCATCCGCTACCCCGACCCCCTGATCAAGGTCAACGACACCATCCGCATCGACCTTGACACCGGCAAGATCACCGACTTCATCAAGTTCGACACCAGTAGGTTCACCTCACCGACCGACCGACCAATCAGAGCGGGCGATGCGAGCGTATACTAACCGTGTCCCGTTCCCCCCTCAGGTAACCTGTGCATGGTGACCGGCGGCGCTAACTTGGGGCGCATCGGCATCATCACCAACCGGGAGCGCCACCCTGGCTCCTTCGACGTGGTGCACGTGAAGGACAGCACCGGGAACAACTTCGCCACCAGGCTCTCCAACATCTTCATCATCGGCAAGGTGAGGAAGAGGAGAAGCATGAAGCTTTTAGATTTCCCAACCAGGAAATTAGACTTTTCGAGAAAGCAGGCGGAGCTATGATGATATTTTTTGGTTTTGATCAGCAATGAGAAAAACCTCCCAATTCCTCTAAGAAGTTCTGAGCTCTGACTGAAACATCAGTGAAAACCTTTAGTGTTGAAGTTAAAGGCAAAATGAAGTGTTATGAGTAGAAGAGTGAAATAATCTCATATGTTGTGTATGAAATACTTTTAAAACAAATAAGTGCAAATGAAACGGCATTAAGAGCACATTTTATTTTGAAATGACGACCAAAGTAAAACACCAGGAAGTAGCAAAATAAAAGCATCAAGTACAGAAGTTTGAAGAAACATTTTAATTCTAATAAAAAATAATATTAAATGTTTTTTTAACCGACTGCTTGTTGAAACACCACTTTTATTTTGTTAATTTTCTTTTTCAATGACTAAATTAATGTAAAATAACTTTATCAAAATGTGATTCTCTTGTAAATCTTTACAGAATTTCAAAATAAAGGCTCTAGAAATATGAACATGGGTGAATTTAAAGATGAATTAAAGGCTGCAATTTATGCAGTTTTCCCTCCAGTCATCGTCAAAATCTTGTTTTTAAACAACAAAAAAGCTGCAAATTTACACATTTGTGAAGTTAATTAATTTCCATTTAAGTAGATCTGAGAGAATTCAACAGTCTTGATAAATATTGATAATAACGAGCGTGTACTGACTAAAATCTCTTAAAGTTCATAAAGTTACTTTTTTTTTTTTCCTCGAGATATGAAGGCTGTTGTGACTCTTTATTATTATTATTATTAATAATAATGTTTGTTTCCAGGGCAACAAGCCGTGGGTGTCCCTGCCCAGAGGAAAGGGGATCCGTCTGACCATCGCTGAGGAGCGAGACAAGCGGCTGGCGGCCAAACAGGGCAGCAGCTAGAGAGACGCAATAAACATTTACTGAACACACGCCTCTGGGCCTTCTTCCTGATCGGGGTCATAGTCATAATGGTCATAGTCATAATGGTCATAGTCATAATGGTCATAGTCATAATGGTCATAGTCATAATGGTCATAGTCATAATGGTCATAGTCATAACGGGTCACATTCATAGCGGGTCACATTCATAATGATCACATTCATAACTGGTCACATTCATAATGATCACATTCATAACTGGTCACATTCATAATGATCACATTCATAACTGGTCACATTCATAATGATCACATTCATAACTGGTCACATTCATAACTGGTCACATTATAATGATCACATTCATAACTGGTCACATTCATAATGATCACATTCATAACTGGTCACATTCATAATGATCACATTCATAACGGGTCACATTCATAACTGATGCTGCTCGGTTCTTATGGGGTTTCCTGCTGAAGGTCCAAATTCACTTTAAATTAGAGATTTTATTCTATTTAAGTTTTTATTTAAGGTTTTTTGTGATGGTTAACAGCTGGAATTTTATAAGTTATGTCCTGTTTTAAAAATGATGCCACAATCTGTGACAACTCATTTTTCATTAAAAATGTCAATTTTAGAGGCGGGTTTGGCTTTCTGAATAGTTTATTTTAACTAGATATTAAATAAATAAAAATATATTTTAGGATAAAGTTTCCATTTAAAGGAATTTAAATTGTCTGTTAACGGGATACTTCATCTTGTATAAATAAAACAAGCTTTTATTTTGATAAATCATGTCTTTAGAATGGTGCCACAATCTGAAGAAAAACACAATTTTATTTTTAATTACTATTTTAGAGGTGGTTTTTGGTTTTCTGAAGCGTTTTAACTAAATATTAAATATAATTTTCCATTAGTAATTTAGTTTGTTAAATGGTTGTATAAATTGTTGTATAAATTAAATAAGTTTTTATATTCATAAATGTCTCATTTTAAAAACTACCACAATCTGAATGAAAACCCACAATTTAATTTTTATAACTAGATATCAAATAAATAAAAATAATTTAGGATTCATTTTCCATGAGGAGTAATTGATCTATTATCCATTAAAGGGATTCTTCATCTTGTGAAAATTAAATACGTTTTTATTTTTATAAATCTTGAGTGAAAATCTAAAATCTATCTTTCACCTGGAGGTGGTCCATCCATCCTCCCTCAATCCCTACATCCTCTCATCCTCCACACCTCCATCTGTTCTCTTAAGCCCTCTTCTCTTTCCCTAGTCTCTTTGTAACTCCGCCCCTTTTTTCCTGCCTTCTGTCTCCTTGTTATTTATTTATTTGCTTCCATCCTTCAATAAACTTGATCTCGATCCATCTATTCCTGTTGTCCTCATCCTCACATCTTCATCCCACCCTGTCCTTTCTTCCTCATTGATCCCTCCATCCTTAAATATTTCTGTCCCTTCTACCTTTTTCCTTCTGTTTCATCTTTCCTTCTCTTGATACTCCCCACTTCCATCCTTTCCTAATCTTCCCTCCAGTCCAATGTTTCTCTCTTCCCCATCATCCTCTTCTTCTGACATTCATTCCTACCTCCTCTCTCCATCCCTCTCTCTCTCCTCCATCCCTCCATCTCTGTGTTCTGACTTCAGTACCAGTCCATATGGTGACTGCTGGGAAACAGTCTGCTCTGCGCTGCAGAAACCTGGACACACACACACACACACACACACACACACACACACACACACACACACACACACACACACACACTGTATCCGGTTCTGGCCCTCACCTGTGTGTGTGTGTGTGTGTGTGTTGCTCTTCTCCCCAGTGACTTCCATTTCCAACCCTGCCTCTCAAAACACATGATTCATACAATAACCACACACACACACACACACACACACACACACACACACACACACACACACACACACACACACACACACACACACACACACACACACACACTCTCCTGCTCACTTTAAGCATCTTGTGACCTCCAGCTCGATAATAATAATGTATATACATATGATGATGATAATGTATATACATATAATAATAATAATCTATATACATATAATAATAATCTATATACATATGATGATGATAATGTATATACATATAATAATAATAATCTATATACATATAATAATAATCTATATACATATGATGATGATAATGTATATACATATAATAATAATCTATATACATATGATGATGATAATGTATATACATATAATAATAATAATCTATATACATATAATAATAATCTATATACATATGATGATGATAATGTATATACATATAATAATAATCTATATACATATGATGATGATAATGTATATACATATAATAATAATCTATATACATATGATGATGATAATGTATATACATATAATAATAATCTATATACATATAATAATAATCTATATACATATGATGATGATAATGTATATACATATAATAATAATAATAATCTATATACATATGATGATGATAATGTATATACATATAATAATAATCTATATACATATAATAATAATCTATATACATATGATGATGATAATGTATATACATATAATAATAATCTATATACATATAATAATAATCTATATACATATGATGATGATAATGTATATACATATAATAATAATAATAATCTATATACATATGATGATGATAATGTATATACATATAATAATAATCTATATACATATAATAATAATCTATATACATATGATGATGATAATGTATATACATATAATAATAATCTATATACATATAATAATAATCTATATACATATGATGATGATAATGTATATACATATAATAATAATAATCTATATACATATAATAATAATAATAATAATCTATATACATATGATGATGATAATGTATATACATATAATAATATTTAAGGAGACAGAGGTAGTAATGGAGGTTCATTCATGAGTTGTGCAAAAAAGTTAAGAAAGGTGGGCGGAGCTTCTGAAACAATGAGCTCAGTCACTGAGGAGGAAGATGATGGAGGAGGAGGAAGAAGAGGGGTGGTGGAAGTTATGGTGGAGGAGGAGAAGGAAGGGAGGAGGAAGAGGAGGAAGAGTGAGGAGGAAGAGTGAGGGCTGTTCCTCATCATTGGTGACAGCGAGTCACGCTGTTGTCATGACGACGAGAGTAACTGATGAGGTAATGTTGCTGCTCCCTCTTTGGTAACACTCTCTCTCTCTCTCTCTCTCTCTCTCTCTCTCTCTCTCTCTCTCTCTCTCTCTCTCTCTCTCTCTCTCTCTCTCTCTCTCTCTCTCTCTCTCTCCATAAGACTCAGACTCAGAACAAAAACATTGTGAGGTTCTGAAGGGGCCCAAAGGGTCTGAGGACCAGATGTGCTGTTTTAGGGGTGAGGTCGGAGGGGGGGCGGGGGGGGGCGGGGGGGGGATAAAGGGGGGTTCACAAGGCTCCAGAGAAAGAGTTGCAGAGAAGCTGCTGAGCAGTAAAGTCTGCAGCTGCAGTTTACTGGGAATCAAACTCTTCATCATTCCTCAAGAGAGGAAGAGCATGAGCTGTGGAGGTGGAATAAAGAGATGGAGGACGAAGAAACTTCTCCTCCACCTCCTCGCCACCTCTCTTCTTCCTACTCCATCTGTCTTGTCCTCCTCCTCTCCACTTCTCTTCCTCCTCCATCGGTCTTCTCCTCCTCTTCCTCCTCCACCTCTTCCTCTTTCTTCTTCCGGAGGAGGAAGAATCCCCTCCTGAGAAGTTTTGTCACGTTGCTTGACCAGAGATATTTTTTTAAAGGGTTGTGTTCAGGGACCAGGGAGAAAGCGGGAAAAAGAAAAACCCTAACCCTCCCTTCATTAGTGCAACATGAAAAACTGTTGATTAATAAATAACATTAATAACATAAATAAGTGAAATTAATAAAAGTAATCTTCAACATCTTCCACAAACTACATGAAAGTGTTTGTACAATGTTAACCTCTCTCTCTCTCTTTTCTCTCTCTCTCTTCTCCTCCTTTTCTTCCTTACCTGCTAACACACGTGCACACAAACACACGGGTGGGCGCGCGCAGTTACGCGCAGTGGTGCATGAAGGACTCCTTCATCCCTCCGCCTCGCTCTTCTTTCTCATCCTCCTCATCTCCACCTCTCTTCTTCTTTTTCCTCCATATGTCTTCTTCATCCTCTTCACCTCCTCCTCTTCACCTCCTCCTCCTCATCTCCTCCTCTTCCTCCCTCCAAACAGCTTTTCCTTCTCGGGAAACACCGGACTGTTGCGCCTCGGGTCGCCGCGTCAAGTCGGCAGGCTGAGATCCGATGTCCGGTTATTGCGCTACAAAATAAAAGCACGTATGGAAGAAAATATAGAAAGATGTGCAGAACAAAATCACACAAAATAGTCATATCTTTATACACTATACAGTTTAAAATAATTAAATCATGCGGTATAAAAACGTGTCACATGTCAGTGAATATAATTAAATTAAGATTTAATTCAGTACTTTAATCCTTAAATCCACTTCTGTGGTTTAGATTATTATAAACAAAAAACTCGCACTTTGATTTGAAAGGCCAAACCGGATGTCTTGCCTGTTACACTCTGGCTGACTTGACACCGATCTCCAGAGCAGCTGAAGTCTCTCCTCTCCACCACACTCCGACACACGCACACTCACGCGCACGCGCTCGCTCGCAGTACAGCACGATGAGGGCGCAGGACGCGCAGCTCGCTCCGGAGCTCTCCAGCGGCGCGGAGCGTCTCTTCCCGCGGGGTCTGTAGCATGGAGGGAGAGGGACCGCGGGACTACACCGAGACCGTCTGCAGAGTTTGTTGTTGTTGTTGTGTTGTAGTTGTTGTTGTTGTGGGGAGTGAACCATGCCTTTCTGCAAGCGGACGATACTTCCGAAGGACGTGTGCAAGCCCTCCGGCGCGGAGGCGCGTCGGCGGCGGCGGCCGGAGGCGTTCGGGGACCTGGCGGACGTGTGCGCCTTCAGCCTGGGCTCGGTGCTGCGGCAGCTGGCGGACTTGTCCCGCCACTCCGCGGACCTCCTGCAGGAGCTGGAGGGGCAGCTGGGGTCCGCGTGCCGCCGGGCGGGCGCGCTGGAGGGCCGGGTGGGGCGGCTGCAGAGGCGCGTCGCGGCGCTGGTCAGCAAGCCGCCGCCGAGAGGTGAGCGGAAAACACACGCACGCGCACACACACACACACACACACACTTGGAGTCACTTTGCACACGCGCGCAGTTCAGTTAGTGTCAAACTTTATGATATCAGCACGCAATGCATGCTGGTTCCTTCTGGACAGATTTGAGGTTTTGTGACTTTGACTCATGACAGCAAAACAAACACGAACCCCCAAAAAGTGCGCGCGTGCGCGCGAATTGCTCTGGCTGAGAGATGAGGTTTGTTATTGTCAGCTGGCGGGATGTTTCCTTGCGTTCACTTGCTGCAGGAAATACGAGACTTTTATTGTTTGTTTTTGCACCCAAACATAGAAAAGTGATTTAATTCTGTTGTGAAAAGGTGGGAACCAGATTAAAGTGGCACGACGTGACGTCAAGACCACGTGATCATGGCAATAAGAGTATGAATGAGTTGTGGGGTTTAAAACTTATTAGTTTAGTCTTAGTATTTATATTTCTGACCACTTAACTTCTTGTGATGGAGGCTTTTTCCACCTGTGGGGTTTACATGATGCCCCTGAAGGCAGCATGTGGGTGTGGAGGGCGGGATGTGAACTGATGTGATGTCCTGCGTGTTTTGGTCACTTTGACCCCGTGACCTCCTCCTCTGACGTCACTCATGGTTTATGATTTATTAAAAGCTTAAATTCTTTAATTCACTTGCATTCCTGCGTTTATTTAAAAGTACGAGCATGTTTACTGCGTAGCGGAGCTCAGCAGCGTCACCGGGACACGTCTACCTCCACCTGCAGCTCGGGTGATGCCGCCCAGATGCATGATGGGAGTTTCCCCCCCAACATGTTTTAACTCTGCAAACTTTGCAAGAAACTCAGTCGCACGGCTGCTTTTCTTCTTTTGTTTCCTCAGAGAGTTGATGAGGCTGTGTGTGTGTGTGTGTGAGTGTGTGTGTGTGTGTGTGTGTGTGTGTGTGTGTGTGTGTGTGTGTGTGTGTGTGTGTGAGTGTGTGTGTGTGTGTGTGTGTGTGTGTGTGTGTGTGTGTGTGTGTGTGTGAGTGTGTGAGTGTGTGAGTGTGTGAGTGTGTGAGTGTGTGAGTGTGTGTGTGTGTGTGTGTGTGTGTGTGTGTGTGTGTGTGTGTGTGTGATATGAGAGAAAGTCCCCCTAAACACAGACCAGATGTAGAGCTGGAATGAGGAGAGGAAGAGAGATAAAACAAAACGAAGCGCGTCTTTTAGTTTATTTAACAAGAGGAACGTGTGTGTGTGTGTGTGTGTGTGTGTGTGTGTGTGTGTGTGTGTGTGTGTGTGTGTGTGTGAGAGAGAGACGCTGAGATCCTCCTCTATATCCTGTGTGGGTTCTGACTAACAATGTGGGCCGACGCACACGGCTACAGAATCAATAGAGCCACATGGGCCTTCCTCTCCCATCATCAACACCTTCATCATCCTCATCATCCTCATCATCCTCTCTCTCTCTTTCTCAAACGTCACTTTCTTTCTCAAATGAAATGCGACTAAAGAAATCTGCCGATGAGTCGTTTTTCTAAAAACAGAAAGCGCAGGTTGTTTATATAAATAATATAAATATCTATTATATTGTTATATGATATTCATATTAAATATAGCTTCTTTATGTAAATGCACGTGTTTTCGTCGTCTCTCAGCAACAAGAATATGCTGTTATCTAAACGCTGTCGTTTTCATACAGTCGTTTTCATACTGTTTTCTTCTTCGTTGGTGCCAGGTGACACCTGTTGTTGTTGTTGTTGTTGTTTGTGCGTTGCTCCTCTTGGGCCACAGGATGAACTGAAGGTGCGTCAGGTTTAGGGGAAAGCTGGCGGTCCACGCCTCAAAACTGCCAACGATGAGAAAGAAAAACCACATTCTCTTCCCCCTCATGGACGTGGGCTGGCCCCGCCCCCTGGCCCCGCCCCCTCTCCCCCCCACCTGCCAAGGAAAAGAATGAAAGTCGGCCAGAGTTGCTCTGAAACACATGTTCCAGCCTCTTGGATGAGGGGATTGTTTTTCCACCGAGTCGGATCTCCTGAGCCGAGTCCAGGGGCCGGGAGTGCCGGGAGCGCCGGAGGGGATCGGAGCCGGCGGGGGGGATGAGGGGGGGATGGGGGGAGGGAGTAAGACCTGCATGATACAGAGGAAGAGGAAGTCCGTCAGGGAGTCCAGGTTTCCACTGGAGGCCGACTGGACTTGAGGGTTTGCCGGAGCCGGAGTATCCAAAGTATGTGAGGGAACCGGAGTTTATGTTTTCTTTTGGTGCCCCTCCCCCTCCCCCACAAACCCAGTTCTCTGGGAAACCACATTCCTCCTCTGAGGCCAAAGCAGACTGATTGAGGTTAGCAGAGCCGCTCTCTGGGATTTGGACCGATGATGTCACAGCAGGTGTTCATCCCGCCGCTGTCAGAGGCCACGCACCTGCTATGATGTCATCCAATTAGGGGGTGTGGCTTGAAGTGCATCGTGATCACGTTTCAGAAAGAGGCGCCTCCCCTTTTTCTCTGTGATAACACATCAGTGTTCAATACTTCAGTCTGGAAGTCACGATATTGTGTGCGTTAAAAAAGTCTCCACCGTCTGATGGATTTCCTCGAGTGACATCATCACTCGAGTGATGTCACTCGAGGCAGAGTGATGATGTCGCTTCCAACTCGGACTCACGACTGAACTTGAGTCCTAATTTTCACTCTTTCCGTGTCGGACGTCCAAGTACAATAGCAGGCAGCATTAGACTGAACTGTTGGCAGTCGAGTTGCATTGTGGGTAATGTAGGCAGCCTTTTTTTGTTGTTGCAAGAATGTGTAGAAAGAAAAAGAAGATATTATTATTATTCACGATAATAAGCTTGTTCTCCTCCTTTGTTCCTGAATGTTGCACAGAATGAAACGCTCTAGTGTTAGTGTGAGATGGTGAATAAATCAAGCGCTCCCACAGTACAGTGTGGGAACTGCTTCACTCTAAACGTTCCCCCCGAAATCCTGTAATGAAAATCTAATGGTTGATTGAGAGGCTTTAACTCTCTCTCTCTCTCTCTCTCTCTCTCTCTCTCTCTCTCTCTCTCCCTCTCTCTCTCTCTCCCTCTCCCTCTCCCTCTCCTCCCTCGTTCCCACGGCATCCACCTCATGACTCAAAGCCCCTCCCGGTTGGCCTCTCTGTAATTCCCCTTCAGTTCATTTCTTACTTCTTTTCTTTTCTCCTGCAAGAGGAAGAAAAACAATCCTCAAAAAACAGCTCAGGAAACTCTTTTAGAGATGCGTTCAGGGTCCGACCCGACAAAAAACGATGCATTCAGGGGCGATGCATCCTTTTGTTCTGTAGTCCCACATGAGTGTGTTTTTAATGGTGGATTCAGACCCACACACACACACACACACACACACACACACACACACACACACACACACACACAGTTCCCTGCAGTTCTTTATGGTTCTGCGAGTTCTCCTCAATGTGCTCGACAGAAACTGAGTGTGAGTCCAGCAGGTTCAGTTACAGCGATGACATCATGCAGGAAGAGAGACACGACATGCATGTGCAGAACAGCTCTCTGTTTTATGTGTGTGTGTGTGTGTGTGTGTGTGTGTGTGTGTGTGTATGCAGACTTTCCAGTTTGTCGTCTATTATGCTTTAAAGACGTCTTCTCCCTTCCCTGTGTGCTGTTCTCGGCTACACACACACACACACACACACACACACACACACACACACACACACACACACACACACACACACACACACTCACTAAAACTAGTTCCCCTTTCCTCTCCCCCTCGGCCTCCTCTTCTTCTATGTTAGGAATCTGCTCTCTAGGAGATAATATAAACTGTCCTGACAGTGTGTGTGTGTGTGTATGTGTGTGTCTGTGTCTGTCTGTGTCTGTGTGTGTGTGTGTGTGTGCATATATATATATATATATCATCCACAGGAAATCCAAAGTGACCTTTAAGCTGTCCTTTCAAAATAAAGGTCTTAGAATGAGAAGAGGGTTCAGGTGCGGTTGTGGAAAACTAAAGTATTTGTTGTTGTCAGCTTGTGGTGGAGAAACAACAACAGGACACATGGAGCTGGACACACACACAACCTGGCAGCCACGAGGCTCTGCGGTCTGGACGTGGTGTGATAATAATCTGTGTGTGTAAACAAGTCACAGACCTGCAGTGTGTTTGTGTCACATAACTACGTTATAATCTGTACATGTAGTAATATTCTAACTCATTTATTTTACATTACATTTCATTTAGCTGAGGCTTTTATCCAAAGAGACTTACATGATATACAGTAGACCGTAGACACAGCAACGGTGAGCAATTAGGGTTAAGTGTCTTGCTCAAGGACACAACGACATGGACTGGCTGAGCCGGGGTTTGAACCACCGACCCTCTGATTGAAAGACTGACTTGCTAACCACTGAGCTACAGTCGCCCTCATGTCTATTGTTGGTTTACTATAAATTATAAGCTGTAAACTGAAAATCTCAAATAAAACAGGTGGATCATTACAAATTAAATTATAAAAGATAAAATAAATAAAAAAAAATAAAAGAGCTGTACAGTCTGAGAAGAATGTTGTGTTACAGCGCGTCCTCCACCTGCCCTCTGAGTTCATTAGTGCCCAGTGTGAAGCCCACACACACACACACACACACACACACACACACACACACACACACACACACACACACACACACACACACACACACACACACACACACACACACACACACACACACACACACACACACACACACACACAGACACTCATGTTGCCATATACAAATATATTAATTAAAACAACAGGGACACAGGATTAAAAATGGGAAAATTCACTTTTCATTTCACGTCCATGTACAAATTTTCACCAGATTTTGCACCAAAAATTCCACTGAATTAAATTTTCATCCCAAAATTCGTCACAATCCAAAATCTACAGGAGGGGCCACGTTGTGATCCACGTTGTGATCCACGTTGTGATCCACGTTGTGATCCACGTTGTGATCCACGTTGTGATCCACGTTGTGATCCACGTTGTGATCCACGTTGTGATCCACGTTGTGATCCACGTTGTGATCCCATGCAGCTGCAGCCTGGGTTTGATTCTCACGAAAACATCACTTTTGCGTGTTTTCCTGCAAAAGCGAGCGACAAGTGTCGGATTTCTTTCTGCAGTCTTTTCAAATTAAACTTCTATCTTCACAGGAAGCAACTCAAAATATTTTTGTGGAGTCAGTTCTGGTGTGAACGCCCAACAAGCTGGATAAAGGAAGTCAGACTTCCCCGTTCACACACACACACACACACACACACACACACACACACACACACACACACACACACACACACACACACACACACACACACACACACACACACACACACTCGCTTGGGGGGTCTGGAGGCGGTGGAGCTGAAGAGAGCCGGCCTGACAACAGAGTCACGCTTTGCTTCTCTGATTGGCCAAAACAATGAAAAAAAAGACTTTTCAAGATATGTGCACCTGTGTACTTCCTCAAGAGTCTCTCCCTCTTGTCATGTGACAGTTGTGGGAGCACACACACACACACACACACACACACACACACACTCTAACACAAACCCCCAATTAGCGCTGATCTGGACGGGTTTCATCCGCTGAGCTGGTTTTGACACAAACATGTAAAAGTGAATTCATCCGGGGATAAAACCTAAAATGCTTGCAGCAGATGGAGAGATGAAAAAAGAGAGAGAGAGAGAAAGAGAGGGGGGTGCGATGCAGCAAACATGGGAAAGAGCCTTTTTCTCCAGATCTTATTTATTTGTTTTATGTATTTCTGAACATATATATATATATTGTAGCAAAGTGTGGTATTGTAGCAAAGTGTGGTATTGTAGCAAAGTGTAGCATTGTAGCAAAGTGTAGTATTGTAGCAAAGTGTGGTATTGTAGCAAAGTGTAGCATTGTAGCAAAGTGTGGTATTGTAGCAAAGTGTAGCATTGTAGCAAAGTATTGTAGCAAAGTGTAGTATTGTAGCAAAGTGTAGTATTGTAGCAAAGTGTGGTATTGTAGCAAAGTGTAGTATTGTAGCAAAGTGTAGTATTGTAGCAAAGTGTAGTATTGTAGCAAAGTGTGGTATTGTAGCAAAGTGTAGCATTGTAGCAAAGTGTAGTATTGTAGCAAAGTGTGGTATTGTAGCAAAGTGTGGTATTGTAGCAAAGTGTGGTATTGTAGCAAAGTGTAGCATTGTAGCAAAGTGTAGCATTGTAGCAAAGTGTGGTATTGTAGCAAAGTGTAGCATTGTAGCAAAGTGTAGTATTGTAGCAAAGTGTAGTATTGTAGCAAAGTGTGGTATTGTAGCAAAGTGTAGTATTGTAGCAAAGTGTGGTATTGTAGCAAAGTGTAGTATTGTAGCAAAGTGTAGTATTGTAGCAAAGTGTAGTATTGTAGCAAAGTGTAGTATTGTAGCAAAGTGTAGTATTGTAGCAAAGTGTAGTATTGTAGCAAAGTGTGGTATTGTAGCAAAGTGTAGCATTGTAGCAAAGTGTAGCATTGTAGCAAAGTGTAGTATTGTAGCAAAGTGTGGTATTGTAGCAAAGTGTAG
>CM042233.1:2704365-2716865 GCA_023566465.1 Cottus gobio
CAAGATAATAACACACTCACAAGGTTTCTCACCGAATGTGTGCTCGTTTAGTGACCTCCATGCAGGAAACCAGGAAGCGCCTTAAACTTGCATTTTCTCTACTGACCACCAGGGGGCAACTCCTCTGGTTGTATAGAAGTCAATGCTTCATGTGTTAAAGCTGCATTCTCTCTACTGACCACCAGGGGGCAACTCCTCTGGTTGTATAGAAGTCTATGCTTCATATGTTAAAGCTGCATTCTCTCTCCTGACCACCAGGGGGCGACTCCTCTGGTTGTGTAGAAGTCTATGCTTCATGTGTTAAAGCTGCATTTTCTCTCCTGACCACCAGGGGGTGACTCCTCTGGTTGTATAGAAGTCTATGCTTTGTGTGTTAAAGCTGCATTCTCTCTAGAAGAATCCACAAATCTGCTATTTCAGGTGTAAAAATGTCAGAATATTCAGAATGCACATTTCTTTAAATGTCCCCCGTCAGCTTCCGTCTTCTTGTGCCTCTGGTCACAAACGGAGCTGCTATGAAGGCCCGTTAGCTCCTCTGTCTCTCCCTCTTTTCTCCCCCTTTCCCTTCTAACTCCCATCTGTTTCTACTTAAACATGTCAGATCTCATTTCCCCCCCCATCCTCCACCTCCTCTCCCTTTTGTATCCTCTGGAGGAGGACGCCTGTTTTTTTGTTGAGGAGCGTCGCCGAGCAGATGGAAGGCGGCAACGTCGGTTGCATCACAATAAAATCCTGCGATGGATTGGACGTGAAATAGCTGGTTTTCATGCCTCCGAAGTGTGAAAAATTGGCGCCCACGTATTGCAAAAATGCTGTTTTTCACGATACTTGAAATAAATCCTTCTTTAATCGTCTCCTCCCCTTCATTTACATCCTTTCTGACTTTTTAATGCAAAAAAAGGTGCATGAGGATGAGGCTGCGCTTGTGTCTGGGAGTTTGGAGCTAAAGGGGGATTTTATTCTGAAGAGTTTCTTCTTCTTCTTCTTCTCTCTATTTCTGCTCCCTCCATCACCTCCAACCTCCTTAATCTGCTCACAATATTGCCAGGAAACGGCTCCTGCATGCGACAGGAGTGCTTCCAGTATATTTTCTTTTTAAAGGGCGTCTTATTAAACCAGGTGGGGGTGTAATTCGACCCCGTTTGGAGACAGAGAAATTGCCAGTGCTGCAAAAGGAAAAGATAGAAGAGAGATAGAAATACCCAGAGGATGGAGAATGAAATGGCCGGGAGGAAATTAGAAAAAGAAAGAAATGTGATTATAATGTATTATTATATAATGGAAAGGAAACCTGCACTTCGGTTCTTGATGACATTTTGATGATCTGGAAAGTAAAGTTTCTGTTGAATTCAATCAATGAATTCAAAGAGAAATGACAAAATCATAAAAATGAAAGTAGAAAGGAGAAAGACGACTTATAAGTAAAATAATAACATAAAAGCATGTGTTGCTTTCAAATGTGTTTTTCAGATATTTCACAGATAAAATCTCATGTAAAAACAACTATTTTACATATATAGGACTTGACTTGAGACTTGGGACTTTTTAACCTTGACTTAAGATTTGACTTGGTACTTGAGTACAAAAACTCGAGACTAAAGTGTGACTTGTAAAACAATGACTCGGCAACCATCGGTTGAGTGTGTTGCCGAGTCCGAGAACGGTTTCAAAACAAAGTTTTAGTCTCAAAATGTTTAGAAGTTATGTGTCTTGTAAAAAAACGTCCAATACTTTGGTGACTGGAGCGACAGAATCGGATTACGGATTTTAACCGTCAATTCATTTGAACTCCAAATAATGTCGCTAATCCGGCTAAACGGTGAGATATTTTACTTTCTGAACGTCTTAAACAATGTTTTCACAACCAAAAGAACAGATGGTCAGACCCTCAAAAATAACCTCTAAAATTTGATTTAAAATGAAGGCATGCCTGCAAAAATGGATGAAACTGGGATGCTTTGCAACTCGGGCTTCTGTCACGCTGATGCAATGTCACTTGATTAGTTTTGACTTGAGGGAGAGGAAGAGAGGGAGAGAAAGAGAGGGAGAGAAGAGAGAGAGATGAAAGAGTCGAAATGACGGATTATTTAATAATGGCCGAGAGGAGCGACGTGAGGATAACCAGACAAAGTGGGAGAGCTAGTTTGGGAGTAACGTCAGGATGGAGGAGGTGAAGCTGGTGAGATGGGAGTATGAGGACATATAAAATAGATAGAGAGAGAGAGAGAGAGAGAGATAGAGAGCAGGAGTCCGCCCCTTTTCAGCCCCCCCCCCCGCTGAGCAGATAAAGTCTGGCTTGAGTTAGCCATGCAGAAAGACTCAATCATCACTCCCCTCCCACCCAAACTCTCCTCCCTTTTCCCTCCATTTTCCGTCTGAAGGAGAAGACGCTACACCTCCTCCTACGTTCTCTCCATCCAGCTGTTTGTGTTTGTCTGCAGGGCGGTCGGGTCGAGCTGCACTCAGGTAGGAGGGGGAAGGAGGGGGAAGGAGGGGGAGGAAGGGGGAGGGATCTATAAACACTAAACTTCTTTCTGTTCCTCTTCAGTCAATGACGTGACTTTCCTCTCTAGGGTTTGGGATGGGCTTGGGTCAGGCTGGGATCGGGTGGGGTTAGGGTTAGGATTTGACTGAGACTTGGCTTCAGGTCGGGTTTAAGTCGGGTTTAGATTGGGTTCCTGCAGGGTTTGTGTAGGACTAGGATCAGGTGGGACTGGAGTTTTGGTTGGTTGTATATCCAGTTAGGAATGAGGTTTGGGGTCGGGCTTGGGTCAGGCCGGGATCGGGTGGGATTTGGGTCGGGTTTAGGATTTGGTTGATACTTGGCTTTCTAATTTTGCATATCAGTATTATTTAAAAAAACAGATGTATAGATAATAATGTTGTCTCACTTATAAATCACGTGCACGCTCCTTCAGAGGAAGAGGACCTTTTCTCTCCATGGCGGTTAACTCGTGACACTAAGTCACATGTCGAGCTCCTGACTACCCCGTCGCATGCGGTTCAGCCCGCTGGACCCCAGGGACGTCCCATTCCTTCAGTGGGGTCGGTCCTCGGTGGTGGTCTTGTTATGTTTAAGTCTAGATGTGCGACCCCTCGGCGAGTCTCCGTACCTCCCAGAGAGATTAGGGCCCAGTTTCACAGCCGAGGATTAAGCTTCATCCCTGACTAACCCCCCCCCTCCCCCCATGGAAACCTGCATTGAAGATTGAAGCAATGTGTGTGTGTGTGTGTGTGTGTGTGTGTGTGTGTGTGTGTGTGTGTGTGTGTGTGTGTGTGACACTAACCCCCACTACACACTACACTCCTTCACAAGTTTGACAATCACTAATTATCCTTCAGCTTTCCCTGGATTAGCTACATTATTTAAACCAAAGTGACACATTGTTAAAAATGCTGTTTTTTTTGGTATATGCAAAATAAATACACTTTTTATAAATAAATAAATAAAATAAAAATGCTCAATGCAATTCAAAACTGTACATACTCTTTTTATCACTTATTTATTCAGATATTAATGAACGGGCATCACAGTTTCCACAGAGCTGAGACCCTCTCGTCTCGGGTGGCGACCCCAGCGTGACCGGCGGCGTTAAGTTATCTGCTCTCGAGGGATTAACCCATTTTCTCCGGTCTGGAGGAATGTGGGAGAGCTGAGCCGCGGTGGCTGAGCGGCCAGCAGATCAGAGGACGCTCACTTTGCCCACGGAGCCGCTGGCTGAGACCCAACAGGGAGGCCAGTTATATTTCTCTATACTCTATACTGGTTTCTATATTTCATGAACTTTCTTTTGATGCACATTTTAAGGGGCAACAATGATTTGTATGATATCTTATGAAAAGTTACTGAATTTTCCAGCAACACGTGTCAATCTCTCCTCGTTGCAGCAGCATTAGCAGCAGCAGCAGCATCATTAGTAGCAGCAGCAGCAGCAGCAGCATTAGCAGCAGTAGCAGCATCATTAGCAGCAGCAGCAGCATTAGCAGCAGCATTAGCAGCAGCATTAGCAACATTAGCAGCTGCAGCAGCATTAGCAGCAGCAGCATTAGCATCATTAGCAGCAGCAGCATTAGCAGCAGCAGCATTAGCAGCAGCAGCATTAGCATCATTAGCAGCAGCAGCATTAGCAGCAGCAGCAGCATTAGCAGCAGCTGCAGCAGCAGCAGCGTGTCCGTGTGACCTGGTCATGTAACCCATCACAGCGGAACGAATGCCTTCAACAAAAAAACACGCCGAGAGAGACGTCGCTTCCCACGCTGCTCATCCGTGTCTGCAGTGATGTCATCGTCTAGAGCCCTGCTGGCACAGGATCAGTTTTTGGTAACTTCCTGGCGAGGGAAGGATTAAGTTCTCACTCTGACGCCAAAACTAATGCTCCAATTTGCTTGAACCATTTCAGCCAGTGGAAACATAAATATTCACCACGAGCATCTTTCCCTGAATACTGAATTAAATACGACTGTAATTGGGTTTGGGGATGAAATGTTGATACAAATTTTTTTAAAATAAATGCTGGACAATAAGAGAAAAACACATTTTGTAAATACTGCATTGTTTTTTCCACCAGCGACCGCAGTCATAGCTTGAGGTTTGTTCTGTAGAATGACCTTCAGGCCTGCAGAATGACCTTCAGGTCTGCAGAATGACCTTCAGGTCTGCAGAATGACCTTCAGGCCTGCAGAATGACCTTCAGGTCTGTAGAATGACCTTCAGGTCTGCAGAATGACCTTCAGGCCTCCAGGCCTGTTCTCTTCTCTAATGGCTCTAAACCCGAATTTATCACATGTTCAGGAAACCGTGAAATAGATTTTGTGTTTCAGCGTTTCTGATAAAAACAATAACGTGTTTTCATTTAGCCAACCAAACTCAAATATTTCCGTAATTCACTTTATGCGTTTTCTTTCAAATGTTTGCTTAACTCAGAATCCCTCAAATAAACAAAAGCCTCAGACTTGGCCTCAGTGCTTCTTGGAATGGATGTCTGCTCTCCAGAAGTATTTGTATTGTTCTTTGGCTTCGGGGAGAGTTTAATGTTTAACCACCAACCGACAACACTGATTATTATTTGATTAAGGGGCAGGGGGGGGGGGGGGGGATTAAAGAGCATTATAGAGCAGAACTAAATACCCTAACACTGGGCACTCCTCATCCTCCCTGAGCACAACGAAGTGTGTGTGTGTGTGTGTGTGTATGTGTGTGTATGTGTGTGTGCGTGTGTTGTTGTTTCAGCCCGAGTCGACACAACCGGAGATATCGTCTTGTTTACATTACCCACAATGCACCTTGTGCATTCAAAGGTGTCTTGTAAAATTGGAAGAAATTCGCTCAAGGCGTTCTTGGGATACACAGATGGACTCAAGGTCACAGTGACCTTGACCTTTTGACCTTTTGACCTACAAAATCGAATCAGTTAATCCTGTCGTCTTGAAATTGGGCACCAACGTCCACTTGGACTCGTTGATGAACTGATTATAATCTGGAGGTCAAAGGTCACTGTGACCTCACAAAACATGTTTTTCACCATTCCTCCAGAATCCATATCCTAATTCTGACAATTTCCCACCAACGTCCAATAGAATCAAAATTATCAGCGAATGACCTTTTGGACATTTTGGATGTTTTGGATTTTGGAGTTCTTGCATCGTCACACAGCGTTTCATGTTTAACTGGCAAAGCAAAATGTGAATTATGTGCATATTTGGTCCTTTGGAGGACTTCTTTCTCTTCATTAGCACCGATCCAACTGTTTGTAACATTATATTACATTTAAATAGGGAATTGAACCTGTTTTGCCGCCTGCTAAACCAACAGAGCAGCTCATTAACAGCTCATATTAACACCAGCAGCATTGTTTTCATAAAAGCAGATTGAGATCCTGAGTCAAGCGTCTGGCCCTCAGTCTTGGAGCATATTGGGAACAATCTGGAGCGTTGCATCGAGCTGGGATCTCCTATTGCGCAACAGTCTGTATTTTAGATTGGAAAAAATGATAATAGAGTCCGTCTATTTTTTCCCGACTGACTTCTATCTCTGAAGAAGATGAACCTGCTGTTGCAGCAGATGTCGTCTACAGTTTAGTAACGTTTGTGGGAGGTGACTTAAAAAGACGTGAACAAGCAGGGAAGGGAAGCGAAGGATTAAAGTACAAATAGCACAATTTATTTATGGGATCAGTCGGATGCTTTTTTGCATGTTTTTAGTCGAATGACTGCCAAACGTTTTAGATCCTCAGCTTCTGCAGAGGCAGGTATGGAAGCCCCTTACTACCAGTATGGAAGCCCCTTACCACCAATATGGAAGCCCATTATCGGCAATATGAGATGCCATTACCAGGGGTATGGAAGCCCATTACCGAAAAAGAAAAAGATAAAATGAAAATGTTGCTGTGATAATACAAATATTCCCATAGTAAGTCATAATTCTGTTATATCAAGTCATACTAGTCCCATAAAATACTTTTTTTCATACTTTTCTTGCTTATTTCTTTTGCTTCCTGTTATCTTCCATACAATACAGCGCAGATAACAGGAAGAAAAAAAGTATATATATTAGATATTTTGAATAAAAAAATAAGTTGGAACATTTTTATTTGTTTTTGTATTATCAGAGCAAAATGTTCATTTACTTCCGGTAAAGGGCTTCCATAGACAACGGCATGATAATTGGGCGTACATGTCTGGTTTGATCCTCTCGCCCAACGCTGTCAGTATGGCAACTATACGAGATGATGCAACATCGCGGTGGAGCCTTCACCGGCAGTGAAAACAGCTCTACGTGATATCAACGTCGGAAGAAAGTGATCCTAATGATGTGATCGGGATCAGCGCTTGATCTCCGTTTTTATTTTTTTACTAAATCATTAACTCGTGGAGTTCGGAAGACCTTTTGACAGACAGCCAGGTTTTAATGGAAGACAGCCAGAGGTTTGGAGGGTCTGATGAAAGTAATAAAGCTGGCGCTTCCATTCACATGATGGGTATCGATTGAAGGGAATGTATTCATTATTATCGGTGCTGGTGTCGTTATTTTGAAACTCACCTCTAGTGACGCCCTCTAGTGGACACGTCAACGCAAGACAACCACCTGGACTAAAAGGTCAAGGAATCACGGGGCATTCCTAAAAGGCTTGAGAGCCACTTTGTTGACAGTCGGCTCATCATAACAACGGAATAACTGCAGGGATTTAAAGTGCAAAACCTCCTGTCTGGAGAATTATCCAGGAAAAGTGGGAGGAAACCTCCTATATATACTTTGTTTATTTTTTCTTCTTTTTTTAAAAACCTTTTTAAAATTTTTGTGTTTTTTGTATTTTTAGAATTTTTGTATATTTGTATTTTTTTGTACTCTTTGTACTTTTTATTATTTTTGTATTTTTTTGCAATATTTATTGGGTGTCCTTAACAAACAGCATTCTGCAAGAAAACAACCATTGTTTTTACTATCCTTCAAAAAAGTGTTTTTTTTCAGATGTAGATACATATACAGATATAAATAAATAATTAAATATATATAGTTGTACTGTATCTGAATCCAATGTAACACAGGGAAGGCAAAGAGAAGCAGCGTCTCTGGGTGTTGTGTGTTGTGCGTTGTTGCGTCAGCGTTGTCTTCAGGGTGTTATCGCTTCAGGCAGACTGTGAATTAAAGAAAAAACAGGAAATATTATTGTGAAAGTTTCGGTGCCTCTCCCTCCTTCACCTTTCTTCCCAATTATTTTCCCCTCCATTTCTAATCTTCTGTCCTTTCTGTTGCTAACAACGCCGGCTGACACCGATGATGGATCGGAGAATAAACACTTCTCCTCTTGGGAGCGACGGAGAGTTAAAAAGAGAGAGAACGAGAGAGCTGGAGGGGTGAGAGGGTGGCAGATGAAAGGAGGACGGGAGGAAGGTGTGGAAATGGGGTGGAGGGCGAGAAGAACAAAGAGGGAGGGAAGGAGATGAAATGGGAAAATAGAGGAAGATAGAGGGAGATGGAATAATATCCATAAGTCCCCTCTCCACATGCGGTCCCCATCAGGACCACATGATCCCAAACCCAGAACCAGATGGGTTCTGATCCAGACTCTTTCCTAATTTTTCTACAAAAATCTGAACATAACATTCATATTCATATTCATGAGAGGCCTCGGTGTTCGTGGTCACGCCGGCTGCAGAACAAATGGAAGAGCCTGGGAACGTCGTGGATCTCATCCCACTATCACTCAAATGAGTACAGCTGTTCATTCCTAGCATGGCCAATCGTCTCTGATAACCCACACACACGCACACACACACACACACACACGCACAATGAAATATCTGTGTATAATTGATATGAGAATAGTTCCCAGATGCTTCCCATGGAAAGCTGAGCGAATGTTCTGAACACTCGCCCAACCGGCCGCGAAATATCTGAAAACACTCGTTATGAAGCGTGAATCACGTTTTTATTGCTCGTCAAAGTGTGTTTGGTTATGAAAGTTATGAAATGTGCAGAATGACGTCTTCCTTTTAGGATCAGGTTTGGTGTGTGTGTGTGTGTGTGTGTGTGTGTGTTTATTCATGCTTCCAAACCAGGGGGATAACTGAGATTACACTGTGATCCACCTCAGACACAGACACACACACACACACACACACACACACACACACACACACACACACACACACACACACACACACACACACACACACACACACACACACACACACACACACACACACACATTTTTAGAGTGTAATCTGTGTTCCTGTCTGCGATCAGCTGGAATCATTAAAGAGCAGTTAATTACCCATAATCCACGCTGGGCCAGATGTCCGCTCTGTTGGATTGGTCAGAATATGTGTGTGTGTGTGTGTGTGTGTGTGTGTTTGTGTGTGTGTGTGTCAATATTTGCCACCTTTGTTGAACCTCCGCCTCCCTTTCTTTCCTCCGTTGGAGACTTTGTGGACCGGATGGTTTTGTTCTCCACCTCGCCCTCCTCTTGTGTTGCTCTCTCTCTCTTTTCTGTTTCTCTGCCCACAAATCTGTTCATCCCCTCCTCCTCCCTCCCTCCCTCTCTCCTCCTCCTCTTCCTCTTCCTCCTCCTCTCATCTCCTGCTCACTCAGACCCAGAGGCGACTCGGTTGAGTTGTTGCAGCCTTCAGTAAACCAGCCTGTGAGCCACTTTAAGGTACTGTACCGTAATAATAATAATAATATATATATATATATATATATATTTATATATTATGTATATTTGTTGCATTGAGAGCAGTTGATATGAAACTAAGACTTTGACCCTTCATATATTTGTTTGTCATAATCGAGGTTTTATGGCTTCGTGGTTGGTCGACTTTAAACTTTCTTCTGACCTTCAGCTCTTTGGCCGATACCGAGTACCGGTGATTTATTCATAAGCATAAGTGTTATATAACAAACCAGATAGCGTCAGATAATGATTTATGTCGCCTTCTGAGGTCTACATGTGGTGTAAAATGTGTGGGGATTTTCAAAATAAAAGAACAAGTGTTGGTGACGAACAGCTCGATGATTGTAGAAAGTTAAAAAAGTTCAGCCGTCGATAAAACAATAATAATAACCATTTATTAGTTGGTCTGGAGCTTTTGATCGCATCCTATGATCTTCTTCAGCAAATAAAAAAAAACATTTGTTTCTTTTTAAATGCAAATTTGTTGCAAAAAGCTAAAACGGAGTTTTTCTTTTTTTCTTTCTGTGACTCAACTGTTCCCTCTTCACCTTTTGAAGTATTAATAATATAATAACAATACAGTTACATTTAAAAGCTCCCTTTAGTAGCCGTTCTGGAGCTTTCAGTTGTGTCAGCTGAGGACTTCTGGTCCACGTTCGGCTTTAAAAGTTGAGTTTATTACATTTCCTGCTCACATGCAGCCGCAATAGTTTTCATGTTTCAAAACATTTTCGTGCGTATAAATACACAACTTTACGATTCGGCCAACAGAACATTGTCGTGACCTTTGACCTTTGAGGGGACGAAGAGCTAACAGCTGCAGCTTTAGTGCTGCTGTGTGACTGCTGTGTAAAAAGAGTAATCAGTAAATAGTAAAATTAAAATCCATTGGAAGCTGGATTAAGTTTTGGCTGCTGCTCAGAGGAAGACGAGGAGGACGAAGTCGTCATAATTCAGATCTTTTCTTTGCTCATGAAACTTTCAACACTCGGAGGTGCCTTCAGCATTAAGAAGAATCTGAGGTTTCACATATTTTATTAACTCGGCATGAGGTCGACTTACAAGAAAAGTTTCCTTCCCTTGAATAACTTCAACCAGTGAGTTCTCAGTCCTGTAACAGCAGAACTGGAAAAAACGGTATTTTACTGTTTTTTGTGAATTTACTTTGAAGGATCCCTTTTTAATTTACTTTGAAGGATCCATCTTCTTCTTCCTCAGTGGACAAAATAAAGCAGGTTTTCGCACCTGAACATGACAACAAAGGGTTGTAATGCGTCGCGTTTTCATTGGTTGGTTTGAGCGATGGAAAGCTATCGAGCAGGTCGGAGGCAAACAAACCCGATTGTTTGTATCGCAGAAGAAGAAAAGGGAACCAGATCTTTTGTTTGTCTTGGTTTGATCCGACGTTCCTCTGATAGCGGCGGAGAGAGGGTTTGGTTCGGCGACGCTCCGCTTTGTTTGCCCCGTTGGTTCAAGGCCGGGCCCCCGAGAGCCGGATAGGAGGAAGGTAAACATTGTGGGATGTCCTCATGTGAACCCAGAGAGACGAGCTCATCCTCGTGGGAAAACGACGGGAGAAAGAGGGAAAGAGAAGTGGGAATGTCGTTTAATTCTAGGCCGGAGATGAGGCGGTCGGCGTAGGAAAGACGAGACACCGGTTACATAAATGTCTGGATTGAATATCGGAGAATAAAAGCTGTAAAAGCGATCTTCATCGGAGGGTTAGGGATGAACCGGGATGAACCGGGATTAGTGGTTTTAGGGATATTTGCATCAGGGAATCCCGCCGAGCATTAACGGGTTCAACTCTCCGTCCTGCGGGGTCGGCATTTTTAGGAGACGGGGTTGCAGGATCCGCGGGTTGGGATTACACTTATAACATATGATTATTATTTTAATATTATGATATTCATGCTCCCCTGAGGATGTATGCTCACGACGTTCCTCTGAGGTCTTGACGTGTTTGGGTTTGAGTGAAATATCAACTATTGGATGGATAATAATCACGAAGTTGTATTTAATAAATTTTCTCTGGCAGGAAGTTATCGTGCACAGTTTTCATATTTATCATATTTGTCGTTAAAAACCTGATCACAGCTTTACTTTTTGTGTTAGAAATAGACTCACATATATTTGTTTTTAAGTATATTTACAAATTAAATGTTCTTCAGTTTAATACAGACTGAATACATACAACAATTGTTTAAGGTTATTTATTATAATAATCACTGAGCGGTGATCTTATTTTCAAACACTTTTGAGGGATTAGAGATTATATATAAGGTGTAATCTTTATGAATTTGGTGTGTGTTGAAACACGTTTTGAAAATGAATAATAAATAAATATGAATTTTTGTTCTTCGTAGAAATATGTATGTCTTAAAATAAACCCTCCAAGAATATAAAGTTCCATCTTATGTTTAAAACCGTAATGTGCCAGAACTAAATATAGTTATACTGAGATATCTTATCAGCTGCTTATCAGGATGTGTGATGCAGCGGTGAGGAAGAGGAGGAGGAGGAAGAGGAAGGCGTGAAGGGGGGAGGTGACAGGGCAGAGCTGCAGGAGGAGGAGGAGGAAGAGCTGCAGGAGGAGGAGGAGGAGGAGGAGGAGGAGGAGGAGGAGGAGGAATGCAGCAGCTTCCTGGAGGCAGCAGGTTTCCTCTGTGGTTCATCTGGTTATGTTCATTATCAACATGTTATATTTACAATAAAGTTAATGTTATTAATATCCTGCAATAATCACAACGACTAGACAACAAATCTCTTTAAATTAAAAAAAACAAACCAAAACATATGATACTCACAGTGACAGTTTGGTTGAAGTCAAATCCACACAAATCGTAAAAAAAAGAAAAAGCTGTCGAAGATCATGTGATACGAGGAAAAGCTCCACAACGACCATTAAAAGGATTTTATTTCATATTTTGAAGCTTTTAAAAAAGAAATCTGAACTGAAAAGTACACATCTGTAAATGTGAAGTATGAAAAGAACAAAACGCCTCAAACCTTCACTATAAAGTAAGAAGAGGAGAGGAGAAGACAGGAGGAGACGGAGGACAAGAACGGCCTCCAGTGCTCTTTACCGTGTGTGTGTGTGTGTGTGTGTGTGTGTGTGTGTGTGTGTGTGTGTGTGTGGTCAGGTTGACTGAACATAAATCTAAGTGGACCTGAACTTTACCAGATGTGAGTGAAGGTTTTGATTCTGAGAGGCGTGTTGGAAACGTGGAGCTTCAGGAGTAAAACACCTGAGGAGGGGAGGGGGGGGGGGGGGTTAAAGGTATCCCAATCTCCTCTCCTCATTCTCTCTTCCCCCCTCTTCTCCCC
>CM042233.1:2721865-2729365 GCA_023566465.1 Cottus gobio
GAGTGCGTGGCCGAGGCTGCTGCTGCCATGGCGACCGTACAGGTGTTAAAGCGGCGCTCTGCCAATGGCCGCCAGGCGTGTGAGTGAGAGTGAGTCTCCGGTCTGTCCATTCATTTACGGCGGGTGTGCGGCGCCTGCTAATTAACGTTTAATTAACTCGTTTTTTAAGGAAGCGGTTTGGTACCGAGATGGGTTTGAACCCGGAGGTTCAAGTCTGAGAGGGACCAGGACTAGTGGGAGGAGTCGGTTCCTTACCTGGACGTTACTACGAGGAACCTTCACGTTGTGTTGATTCTGGCGCCCCCTGTGGACTAATGCAGTAGTGCCTCTGAGCACCAGGGTCCCTTTAGGAAAGCTCTCATTTTACTGCAGCGGGGTCTGACAGTCTGCCCCTGTCAGTCCTGGTTCTGGTTCTGCCGTGACCCCCTTCCCTCCAGAGGGTCTAGCAATACGTCCTGGAGGAGGAGGAGGAGGAGGATGAGGAGGAAGAGGAGGAGCTGCTGCTGCCAGGAGCTGAGCCCTCCTCCTCCCTCCGGAGCGCCGACTGCAGGTCCGAGGCTGCAGGTGAAGCCGGATCCTGGTCTAGTCCAATGTGGATTGGTCTGTGCTGGATCCGGGTCTAGTTTCTAATACTTCATCAGTACCTCCACAATGCAGATTGAGTGGTTTTACAGTTATTAGCTGATCTTCTGGCTCATCAACATTAATGATGTGTGACGGAGGCAATCAGGAGCAGATGGACTTGCATCTCAACATGTAAAGTTAAGAACACAATGAGCAATTTAATTAGTCATGAGAAAACTCTAGAAAATGTAGAAGAGAACCTTCTGAAGACTCCACTTAAAGGCCCCAAAAACCAGCAGGCTGCTGGAACCTTTAAGTTTGAATATTATATTAATATATTGCTATAACACTACAAGTTCTGCACCTTATAAGCTGCGTTTCATACTTAAGAATGTGCTTTTCTTTTTGTCTTATTTGTGCATACATCTTTTGGGCTTTAAGGGTCCCGTCCTCGGACAGGAAGACTCAGGGAATCCGAAAATAGCCGAAAATAGCCGAAAATTCAATTCATGACTTTGATCTGGTTGCGTAGCAACACTCAGGCCGTGGCTGCAGCAGAAACAGTGTGTGTGTGTGTGTGTGTGTTGTCTCAACAATAGAGACCTCCTCTCCTCCACAACTGTCCTTTACTGCACAGCCGGGCTCCAGAACCAGAACCAGGGGCTGCCTGGAGGTCAGCGCCTCAGCTGTTGGGCCTCGCGGTGCAGCGAGCATCCATCACTGTTTGCTGCCTCTGGAGAGGAGATCTGCCGAGTCAGCGGCCTCGACTTGAGCTATTAATAACACCTGTCACCGGCCCTGTTGCCTTAATGGGTGCTTTGTATGGCCGCCCTCACGCTGCAGCGTTCCTCGTGCACATTGTTCCCATTGAACTCGTACCAGAGGGACCCGGTCTGGACGGGACCTGGTCCAAGGTGGACTCATGGGGGTCTCTGGGATGTAGCGTCATGTCAGCTGACTTGTTTTTGCTGACCTCTGCTGGGCGGAAGTGGTCAGTTCACTGTGACATCACTGTGACATCACGGTGACAACACGGTGACATCACTGTGACATCGCTGTGACATCACTGTGACATCGCTGTGACATTGCTGTGACATTGCTGTGATGCCACTGTTTTGGCGGATACTACTACTGCTTATAGTAATGCTAATAATAATAATGCTAATAATAATAATGCTAATAATAATGATAATAATAATAATAATAATGATAATAATATTAATAATAATGATAAAGATAATAATGATAATGATAATAATAATAATAAAAATAATAATGATGATAATAATAATGATAATAACTTTATTTGTACAGCACCTTTCATGCAAAACATTCTCCTCAAAGTGCTTCACATTATGGTGTTAATATAAACGCAAGATTTGTGTTGCGTTTATTGGTGTATTATTTTAGTTTTATGAGCCTGTTATTAACTAATATTTCATGTTCTCTATTAATCTTTGCTATTGCGTCCCTCGAGCTGCTGCAACAACCCAATTTCCCCTCTGGGGATCAATTATCTTTTGTTTATCTTATTGTTTATCTTTATCTTATCTGTGCGACCTTCTCATTGTTTAGCATCTGAATTAAAATGAGAATAAAACTGCCCAAAAGCATTTTTACATGCAGATGCACAACATAAATCATATCACAGTTTGTTTATGTGTATTTCATTAACTTCAATTGCATTTGTGGAAATTCGGATTTTCCAGCTCCTTGTTTCATGTTTGTTTTTCACTTCTTGTGATGTGAAAACAACAACAAGGTCAAAAGGATTGTTCATAATTGGGATAACGAGATCAATAGTCTGAACATAAAGTGAACCAACCCTCACACACACACACGCACACACACTCACACACATGCTCACATGCATGGACGTGCACGCCTCTGGTCACCTGCAGTGTTTACAGGAAGTGACTGCTGAGCAGGAAGGAAAGGAGTCGAGCTGCACCGACAACATGATGGAGGAGAGGAAAGGCAGCGAGGTTCATTGTGTGGCTGCTTAAACAAGCACCTCATTTCAACACCTCGAGGAGAAGAATACGTGGCCCCGAAGTTAAATGAAGCTATAAAACGGTGATGAAATATGTTTTCTCCCTCCTGTCCACCAGGGGGCGACCTCAGAAACCCAGATTGCATTCAACTCCACTTATAGTTATTTCTCTGCATGCGGGAGTAGATCCTAAAACGTTGTGGTTAATGCGAATAAACCGCTATTAGATATAATTAGGGAAAGGAAATTAAAAAAAACACAATTAGACAGACTGACGCAATCTGTGGCCTATACCTCTTAAAGGGGCGTTGCACTGAAAGTTGGCACTTAACATGATCAGTGTGCTGCAGCATCGACCAATAGGAGGGTAATTAGTAGGAACACTGGTCTGTGCATGAATCATGCAAACCATCAGGAAGTACTCGGACCTTCACGCTCCTCCATCTGTCGTTGGGGGTATTGACGAACCGACTCATCTCTTGAAGCTTTATAGTCCTTAAAGGTGAGAGGGGAGGGGATGTGGAGAGGAAGTGTTAGGAGGAGAGAGGAAGACGCCAGCTTCCTCCCTTTCTCTCCTCGCACCACGAGAGAGAACTTTCTTTCCTTCTTGCCCTCCGTTCTTTCTTTCTTTCCCCCCTCTCACCTTCTCGTGTCTCGGCCAGCCGACATGCTCGTAGCCCGAATGAGTCACTGGGTTTTCACCTCCTCCTCTTATCCTCCTCCTCCTCTTTCCCTCCACACTTTTCCCTCCCAAGTTTTACATGTGCGCGACAGTTTCTGTGCCGGAGAGAGTTTAGGAATACAGACATGGAGGTTTTCTGGTCCAGGACGGGTAAGAGACGCGTTATTCTCTGTTTTGGGGAGAAATAAGGGATTAACGTTGGGGTTTTGGGAAGTGGGATCCGGGAGCGGAGTGGTACTGAAACAAGGAGGCTTCTTCTTGCGATAAGAAAAGTACAGGAAGGTTACACTTGACATGAGTGAGGGCAGCGTGACCACTCGTCCGCATCACTCCTGAGTTAACACTGTGCAGCTTTTTTTGTGGCTCTGGCTTTGGGATTTCCTGGCAATTTTCTGGCCACAGCATTCTGTTCTCGAATGTCACACATTGCAGGAGCATTGGAGCTGTGTGTTAAGATTTTACACACTTTTGAGAGGCGGGAGCGTTGCAATACCTTGTGTTTGTCCTCAGGCATCGGAATTTCTCATGTTGTTAAAAAGGAAAACGTCAAGAAAAGCAGAAATGAACGGAAATATCCAGTAAACAGTCCAAAGGATGTTCTTAATGTCTTGTTATGAAAATAAATGCTTAATTAATCTCTTAATAATCAGTTTCCCCTTTTTGTTTTCCCTTACTTCATGGTTGGAAAAGTCTTATTCCATACTGTGTGACGTTATTATTATAAATATTCAAACCCGAGACTCCACGGCGGCACTGTTGAATGGAAACTGTCAAATGGAAACATTCAAGATCATTTCATACATTTGGTATCTTTGGATCAGGTCGCCACTAGAATTTAAAATACAGTTATGCAAAACTTAAAACCACATTGCGTTTCATGGCAAACAATAAGCATATGGTCACGTTTAAAGCTTGGAATGCAGACCTGCACGGCCAGCTGGTGTGTTTATGTGTGCGTAATCACAACCCAGTCACCAGAAAAAATGTTGGCATCGTAACGTTGAGCAAATCCCAAGATACATTAATATCAATGTTTCTGAACCAGAAAAAACACTTTCCATGACTTAATATCAGCCTTGTGTCGTGCTCGCAGAAACACACAATGCTGCGAGATAACTGTGAAACAGAACAGAACAGTCGAAATAACAGCGGAACAAAACAACGTTAGGAACAATGTAAAGTAACAACATCAAGTATCAATGTAAAAAAACAGCATAACAAAGTACCATTGTAAAGCAACAACGTAAAGTAACAATGTAAAGTAACAACGTAAAGTAACAACGTAAAGTAACAACGTCAAGTAACAACTTAAAGTAACAACGTGAAGTAACAATGTAAAGTAACAACGTAAAGTAACAACGTGAAGTAACAATGTAAAGTAACAACGTCAAGTAACAACTTAAAGTAACAACGTGAAGTAACAATGTAAAGTAACAATGTAAAGTAACAATGTAAAGTAACAATGTGAAGTAACAATGTGAAGTAACAATGTGAAGTAACAATGTGAAGTAACAATGTAAAGTAACAACGTAAAGTAACAACGTAAAGTAACAACGTAAAGTAACAACGTAAAGTAACAACGTAAAGTAACAACGTGAAGTAACAACGTGAAGTAACAACGTGAAGTAACAACTTAAAGTAACAACGTGAAGTAACAATGTAAAGTAACAACGTAAAGTAACAATGTAAAGTAACAATGTAAAGTAACAATGTAAAGTAACAACGTAAAGTAACAATGTAAAGTAACAATGTGAAGTAACAACGTAAAGTAACATTGTAAAGTTCATCGTATCTGTGGTTTGCAGAAACGTGAAATGTCAACATTTTGTCCTGGCGACTGTTCGTAACCTCTCAAAGGCTCTTTGTATGCAGCTATACACATGTCTGTTAAGGTGCCACAAGGTCAAACAAGGTCACCTGTGTGTGTGTGTGTGTGTGTCTGTCTGTGTGTGTGTGTGTGTGTGTGTGTGCGTGCTTGTTTCTCACTACACATTCATCCGTTTCACTGTGTTGCTGGAAGTGCATTTTGACTCTGGCTGGGTCACTGTGTGGTTTTGTGCTCGGCTACAATGGTTTCCAGTAGAGCAATTATTATAATATTATACAACACACACACACACACTCACTCACGCACACACACACACACACACGCACACACACGCACACACACGCACACACACACACGCACACACACACACACACACACACACACACACAGTATTTCAAATACTTAAACATCATCCTCAGTTCCATGATATCCCATTATCTCTCTCTCTCTCTCTCTCTCTCTCTCTCTCTCTCTCGCCCCCATCTCCCCACCGCTGCCCAGCTTAATAAAACAACGAAAGGGGAACGAAATCAAGTCTCATCGAGTTTTTATGCAGATGAGTTTCTAAAAGCGGCGCCTCAGTTGTCGGATTGTCCGCGGCTGCAACGCGTGATGGATAGAGTGATGGAGTGAGCCGGAGGAGGGAGAGGAAGCGGGAGAGGGAGAGCAGGGTGGCAATGACAGGAAGTGAAGAAGAAGAATTCTGATAATCTATGAAGAAAACACACCAAACTGTCTCTGTTTGCAGCTTCTGAAATGTGAGAATGTGCTGGTTTTATATCCTTGTTGATACGTGAAGAAAAGGGCGGAGCTGATGTGTTCAGGTGCAACGCGTTAGAAGTATAGAAAGACTTCACAGCAGCAGATACTTTAAGTATCAAAAAGTACATTTTGGGAACTTTTTTCTTGTTCTGGAGTATTTTCAGACGGTGGTATTTGTACTTTGACTCCATGTGATGTGAGTACTTGCAGATAGGTCCCCTCTTCGTCCCTCAGACCAGAACACAAGTTTACATGCTGCTCCGTGTCTGAGAGTCGGGAATGTAAAAGAAACAAGCCTCTAAATGATGATGGCTTTGACCTGCGAGTCACTTTCCCTCGGGAATGTTGGCTCCTCATCAGCTAGTGTGTGTGTGTGTGTGTGTGTGTGTGTGTGTGTGTGTGTGTGTGTGTGTGTGTGTGTGTGTGTGTGTTTGTGTGTGTGTGTGTGTGTGAACCGACCACATCGTCTCATTTTGACTCCATATGTTTCTTTCTGTATTTACGTACATGTAACATGTAGAAGTCTGCTGTTTGGTGACACAATTATATATTTAAGGACCTTTATCAAGCAAAATAACATTCTGTGGTTCCATCTTCTTTAACGGCTTTTCCCTGTTATACTTACATTACTGAAATGTATGGAATTCGTTAAATAATACATTTTTATGTACAGTATACATGCAAATACATTTGTATTATTGCATTGATTGTAATTGTAAAGAGAGTTTTTGTGTGCTACTGTTGCTACTTTTCGGCCATAAATGTTGTGAAAATCCGAATTTGAAGCTTTAACATCTGCTTTTTATTACTACTTAAACCCAGTGTAATGCATTTAGATACACATTTAAAAGGCTACACAAAGTATTGAAATTAAAAAAGGAAAAAGCTGGTCAGGACTGGTCTGGTCTGAGCTCATCAGATCATGTTTTCGTCTCCGCTGATTTTCGTTTATTAGAGCCGTCTGTCAGACGAACAGGAAGTAGATGGAGCGCTGCTTCCTGTCCAATCCTCCTCAGAGACAATGGCTCCTGGAAGCAATCTGACTGAGTCGGTGGTCTGTGCAACATCAACCCGCTGAGCAGCACACACACACACACACACACACACACACACACACACACACACACACACACACACACACACACACACACACACACACACACACACACACACACACTGTGGGAATAATCCGGAATGGGAGGCAGGATGAAAAGCACATTCTTTGTGAGCGGTGCGGTGGATGTGAGTCACAGTGGGAGCTGGTATCGGTCACCCGGTGCCGGTGGGGTTCTGCACTTGGCCGTCAGACGGGGTGAGCGCTATCAAAGCAGTCTGCAACCGCAGGAAGTGCTGCCAAAACCAATGGAGAGGCTGGCAGCTGGCGATAAGGGGCCCGTGGGGATTGTAGTCCGTTAGATGAGGCCGGCCGTCACCGAGAGCTCCTCTGGTTGGGAGGCTACGGAAGCAACGCGATAATTATGGGAATTAATATAACTGTTAAAAGTACATTTATTCAAGACTGTACTTCAGCATTTCACAATAACAGTCTTTTCCTAAACCTAACCAAGTATTTCACGATCTTTTCTGAAAACTAAGTATTTCACGATCTTTTCCTAAAACTAACTATTTCACGATCTTTTCCTAAAACTATGTATTTCACGATCTTTTCCT
>CM042233.1:2734365-2736865 GCA_023566465.1 Cottus gobio
CACACACACACACACACACACACACGCACGCATCATAATAAAGACCCAGATTTATTTTAAACCTGTCCTGTCACTGCATTCCTCTCCAGAGCGTCTCTTTCATTTACTCAAAGGGAATATATATATATATATATATATATATATATATATATATAGTGGAGATTACTTTCTCTCCCTCTTTCTTCCTAAATCTGCCCAGGATGCCCAGCAGCTTGTGTCTCTCCTCCATCCAATCCCTCCATCTTCCTTCCTTTTCATGTCACCGCGATTACATAAGGGAGGAAGAGGGAAGAAAGAGTGCTCTGTGTGTGTGTGTGTGTGTGTGTATGTGTTTGTGTGTATGTGTGTATGTGTGTGTGTGTGAACGGCTGCTGCTCAACTTTTAATCAAGAATTAATTGTTAACCTCGAGGGAAACACTTCGTACCCAGAAGACTCTTCTGTCTCTCGTATCCGTCAAAACAAACTCTGCCGACAGCTCATTGGGTCGAGAAACAAAAACACAGTTTATTTTATTTATTTGTTTATTTTGCAGTTGTGTGTTTTATAGCCAACAGTTTAAATTATTGGCTTTTTTTTTTCTTTTCCCGTCAGCGCCTCAATATGCAGGAGGATCCAACCTGGAAATCTTATGTAGGAAGCAGAGAAATAAGTTTATTTAAATATGTTTTACCGGAAAAATAATATTTCTCCTATTTTTTTTTGTCGATGCAATCAGCTCTGTGCTGGTTCAAGGGTTCAATTCCCTAATTATTAAATAATGTGTGTCACCGTTTTAGCCAACAAAGAGGCTAGGCTAACTTGGGTTAGCAAGCTACTCAGCGCTATGTAAGCTAACATCTTTAGCTTCTGACAATACTGTTCAGACTCAGTTAAATTTGTATTTATGTAAAGTATTTTACACCAATAAAAAACCTGTAGCGATACATTAGTCATGATAAATTAAAAAAAAATGGGTGGGTTAAGACCTTGTTTGCTAATATAGCTCGCTAGCCGCCGTTAGCTCGCTAACAGATTACCGCAGCTAGCCTTTGTCATGAGAGAGCGAAACACCATCTTTTTGACATTTTTACGAGTGTTTTCCAGGCGGCCTCGTTACCATGAAGCCCTCGGTGTTAAACATTAAACCTATTGTGATGTTTTCTATCATTAACACCACTGATTTGCACATCCTGGCCACCGTACTTCTGCCAGGTGCTCCTCCTCTTATGTCTTCAGTGGCTTGAAGAAGAGAATGCTTTAAATGGGTCTCCAGTGGCACCGTTGCACAGCGGCGGCGGCGGCGTTGGACTCGAGCCCGACTCCCGCGAGGCTTCCAGCCTGTGAAGAACCTTGTTAGATAGACGACGACACCTCGCTGTGTTGAGAACACCGAGCAATCGTTAGCTAGGCGGTTACAGCGACGTCTCAATGGGATGAGAGAACGGTAGTTAGCGGCCTCTCTCTCTCTCTCTCTCTCTCTCTCTCTCTCTATTGTGTGTAATTTGTGCCACATTTCTTCAAAACTCCCGAGGCTTCTGGGACTTAAGCACTTATCACCTACCTCTCACCCACACAAAATCACATATTTAACTTTTTCAAATCCCACATCTTTTAAGAAAAATACTCCATAATTCATCGAGCAGCTGTGAACGGCGGATATTTCCGCTATATATTAAACCTGTAACTTTTTATTATTGTACCATGTGTCGGAGATTTTGGCGCCAAAGCGCAGGATCCAGAATCACATTCGTCAAAGACCGACTTTGACATTAATTAGTTGTAAATATCCTTCGAAAGGAAATCAGACAAACAAGCTCCACGAAAAGGTTGTAAAAATAACTTTCTATCTCTCGGCGTCCGGTGTTGAATCCTTGAGCCTGATAGACTCGAACGCCTCAGCCTCCTCTATTTTCATGTATAGAAAACCCTGACGCGCTTCGCTCTTGTGAAGGCTGGAACGTTGTTTGTTCCGTGCTCCGCTCTGAGCCATCTGAAGAGTGCATCCTCTTTTTTTATACTGTAGACAATTAGGAGAAAAGGGAGCCGGTGAGCTGAAAAGATGTTCCCGGTGAGCACTTAAGCCCCCACATCACATCTCCTAGGGCCAAAACATCTCTCGGGGGTTGTAACATTTCTCATTTCCCTCGTCGGATGTCGGCTGCAAAGGCCACGATCGAGGTGAAACCTTTCAGAAACTTGAGCCGACGGTTACGAGTCTCCTAAAACAACCTTCGGATTCATTTTATTACTCGATTGTCTGTTCAAATGCTCGAGGGTGAGCCAGCTTCTGACAGAAAGTTAGTTGTGCTTGTCAAACCTTCTGGTCCACTCATTTATGGTATTATTAGCTTGTTATATGGAGGCATTATCGGGTGATTATAACCACCGTTTTAACGTTAAGATAAGTTATGTATGTCAGGTGAGGTAACTTTGTCATGATACATTCAGATTTCACTAAATGTTTGGTCATGGAAATTTGGTTTAAAGTCCTGGAAGAGTTATGGAAGAGTTATGGAAAA
>CM042233.1:2741865-2751865 GCA_023566465.1 Cottus gobio
GAAGATTTTATATTTTTTCCTCCCTGACTCTGCTTCTCCTCTGCAGACAGATTTATCGTTTATTCAAATTTTCTGACAAGATTTACAGCAGCCACATTTTGCATTGTGTATATTTTTTGTTCTGCACTTCCATTAATCAACTGCAACACATATTTAAATCATTCTTCACTTAAACTTTTGTATTTGAAGTGTGTGGCCGTCCATTAATAACTATAATTTTATACGACGATGCAGATATTCATACTCGACCGCCTCCTCGCTGCTCGACACCCAGTGACATCGTCTTTAGTGCAGAAAACTGTCCTGACTCACATATTTGAGGGCGTGCACGACTAGTTTATTAAAGCGCCAGCGCCTTGACCTTTTCCTCACGGTGGACAATACAAGGTACTGAGCTTTAAAATGTCACGCCTGGACGCTGGCCCTTTACGGGTGTCCGAGGCGCTCACTTTAAAGCCAATGCTGCAACTTTTCCCTCCCACTCTAAAAAAATGTGACGCTGGCCCTTTAAGTGTGTCCGAGGCATTCACTTTAAAGCCCAAGCTGCAACTTTCCCCCCGTCCGCACTAACATGACTCAAAAAAATGTGACGCCGGCCCTTTAATTGATTCAGAGGTGGAAGTCGGCGGTCAGTTGTTATCTCCGCGGGCCGATAAGCTTCTGCAGCGATCGATGCACATTACAGAACAGGTGCAGCATCGATCAGCTGGAGAACGCTGAGTCAGCAGAACGCTCACTTCCTGTATGTCGCCGGTTCTCACCCTTTGTTCTGCGAAGAACCAGCGCAGAGCATCGTTGATTCAGTACAGAATATAAACAATCCAGTTCATGAACTTCCTCTTATATTTCATTGAATATTTATTAAATAACTATTTTTAGAGGATTATTGAATGGATGCTATTAATACTTATATTTTTTTAATCTCGGGTCCTTCACGTTCCCCCATTTGAGAACCACCACCATGTGTTTGGACTCTCTCTCTCTCTCTGGTTTGAGTGACATCTCTGTGAATCTCTTACGACTCGTCTCTCTCTTTTCTCTTTTAAAGAATCTGATCCTCAATAAAATAATGGATCTAATCCGATGACGATTGATCTCAACAAGTCAGAACTCTGAACGTAAAACAGGCGAGACCACAGACTTCAGACATGAACGAGGCCGCTGAGCGAAGGAATCTGTCCTTCTAGGTCACGACCCCCCCCAAGCCCCCCTCTCTCTAATCCCCCCCCCCCTCCCTACCCCCCCTTCCTAATGGATTGATCAATTGTGCTTGTTAAATCAGGAAGGACGAAGACGTGACTGCGCTCCAAAACACACACACACACACACACACACAAACACACATCATGTGTCCCTGGCGGCGTGCACGTATAGTGCAGGTACAGTGCACGTGGTGTACACATGTAGCGGAGAAAGAGGGTTTTGTTAGTGTTGCGTCTTCATGGAGGAGAAAAGAAAGGATGACCCACATTTGACACGACCGGGGCGCTTGTTGTTGTCAGGGATTGGTGGGTTTATCTGTGAATGGGTGCACACACACACACACACACACACACACACACACACACACACACACACACACACACACACACACACACACACACACACACACACACATTTGTGCACTTGCAGCACAATTCACACAAGCACCTATATTAGAGACACACACACAAACACACACAATATACAGGTTAGTGATGCATGAGTGGCTGGCCCGCTTGTCTGGGCAGAGGAAGGGGGGGTGGGGTGTGTGTGTGTGTGTGTGTGTGTGTGTATAGTGGGAGTGACCAGCATACCTTTACACCCCGATCCCCCGACAGCATCCCCCCTCACTCCCCTCAGTGCAGCCGAGCTCTCTGGAGCGGCAACTGTTACCGGAGACATAAGTTTATTTTATTGTTTTATTGTTTTATTGTTTATTGTTTATTGTTTACCAGCTGATTCTGCAGGCGTGAGTGAGTAACCGGGCAGAATGCAGATCCTCCATGTGAGTACGAGTTGCAATAGCAGAGTTCTCATAGTACTTGGTAGTACCTGCTGGTGGTCGTTTGAGGTACAACTTGGTCGCTGATTTCACCATTTTGGTTATTTTAATGATATTTTATGTGTTATTGATTATATATATGTTTAAAATCTCCGTCAGCTGTAGTTAGTATAGTGCAGTACAAAGTACAACATTTACTGGAGTAGAAATGAAAACGCTTAAGTACCTTTAAAATTGTGCTTAAGCAGTACTTGAATACTTTGTGTTGTGATGATTTGATTGGAGGTTTCTTAGTCACATGGTTTATTAATGCTCATTTAATATTTACTTTCTTTTAGGGGCAGATTATGAATCGACCACTTTTTGGTTACGAGGTTGTTTTTACAATTTTTCTCTCATGTTCCCCTTTTTATTTATGTTGTATGTTCTTATGCACACGCCATGGTCACGCTACTTTACATTTATATATATTTTAAGTGTTTTATGTATATTATAATATATATGTATTATAAGTATTTTATATATATTATAATATGATATTTATAAGTGTTTTCTTGCAGTCAGAACTGTGTTCTCTCTGTTTGGCTTCGTTAGAGGACAGAACATGAGACGATGTGGGCGCTGAACACAAGAAGAGCAGCAACACATGTTGTGTGTCTGTGTGTGTGATCACACACACGTCTCATCGCACAACTTTTGGTCCAGAACAAACAAAACAAAACTTCTCCTGCTGCGTTCGCGCTGCTCGTTTTCAACAGATTGGGCGCTATGTTGTGTGAATTTCTTCATCCTCCTCCTCTTCTTCCTCGGTCATCTTTTTCTACACAGACTTTCTTATTTCATTTTTTTTTCTCTCTCATATTTCTTCCTCCACTGCCTCGTCTTCACCGGTTTTGAAGTTATACACTTCTTCTTCTTCTTCTTCTTCTTCTTCTTCTTCTTCTTCTTCTTCTTCTTCTTCTTCTTCTTCTTCTTCTCCATCTTCTCCATCTTCTTCCCCATCTCCAACTCCTTCTTCTTCTACTACTACTTCTCCTTCTCCTTACTCCTTTTCTTCTTCTCCATCTCCATCTCTTTTCCTCCAACATTCAACTCTTTGAATTTTGTCCTCTTCTCACCTTCTTCCTCTTCTCTCGTGTTCTTCTTTCTCGTCCAGTCTCCTTGATGATGTTTTTCTCTTCCTTCATCACTTTTCATATCTCCTCTTCTTCTGCATCTCTTTTATGGCGGCCCGTTCTCACTGCTTGGTCCTCGGCGTCTGACATTCGAAATATTGGAATTTTATTTTGAAAGGACAGCGTGTAACAGGCCATCCTCTCCCTAAGCGTCGCCATATTTGACAAGATGGGTGTGGGAATTTGCTCTTCCTCCCTTCCTGCACCATCCTCTTCCTCTCCTCCGCTCACCAGGAGGCTGATCCTGCTGTTTTTTGCATGCCAGCAGCTCAATTATTTTCAACACTGCAAAACAGACCGTTCTCTATCACCAGCACCGGGCGTGCGATGCCTCCGTGAATACAAATAGCCAGTGACGTGTTTCCTCGAAGCGGAGGCTCGCTAAAAGAGAAACGTCTAATCGCCTCCTGAGGAACTGGCATCGTGTCAACGTTAGAATTCATGTTGAGACTTTAATTGCAAACAGAAGAGAGAAAACTGAAGCAAGAACCTTCAGTTCTGCAGTGAATGTTAATAAAGACATCCGTTAAAAAAAAGATGGCTCACTTCAACAAATTAGGAAGTGATGTGCAGTAAAAATACTAAAAAGACGTTAGAGTGTAATAATCCGCCAAGAGCTTAAAAGAAGTGTTTCAATAGATTTCTTTTTTTTTTTTACCACTTTACAACCCAAAAGTTGTTTTTAATGGTTATAGCTGACTATAAAGTATTAGTAAACCACTAATTCACCATTAATGAAGCTATTTCAGTAGTAAAGTGAAGACAATGCTGAAATTAAACTCTCTTGATGTATTCCCTCAGTAAACATGAGTTTATGTCTCAATCTCTAGTTTCAAATAGTCAATATAGCATGATGTTCATTTAGTAAATTATGCTCATTTAGAGTCAATATGGCAACCACCCCAAAAGCCAAGATGGTGACGACCAAAAGTCAAGATGGCAACTACTTAAAGCCAAGATGGCAACAACCAATGACCAGAAGCCAAGATGGTGATGACCAAAAGCCAAGATGGCGACAACCAATGACCAGAAGCCAAGATGGCGACAACCAATGACCAAAAGCCAAGATGGCGACGACCAATGACCAAAAGTCAAGATGGCGATGACCAAAAGCCAAGATGGCGACGACCAATGACCAGAAGCCAAGATGGCGATGACCAAAAGCCAAGATGGCGACAACCAATGACCAGAAGCCAAGATGGCGATGACCAAAAGCCAAGATGGCGACAACCAATGACCAGAAGCCAAGATGGCGATGACCAAAAGCCAAGATGGCGACAACCAATGACCAGAAGCCAAGATGGCGATGACCAAAAGCCAAGATGGCGACAACCAATGACCAGAAGCCAAGATGGCGACAACCAATGACCAAAAGCCAAGATGGCGATGACCAAAAGCCAAGATGGCGACGACCCCAAAAGCCAAGATGGCGATGACCAAAAGCCAAGATGGCAATGATCAAAAGCCAAGATGGCGACAACCAAAAGCCAAGATGGCGATGACCAAAAGCCAAGATGGCAACAACCAAAAGCCAAGATGGCGACGACCAAAAGCCAAGATGGCAATGATCAAAAGCCAAGATGGCAATGATCAAAAGCCAAGATGGCGATGACCAAAAGCCAAGATGGCAATGATCAAAAGCCAAGATGGCGACCACCAAAAGCCAAGATGGCGACGACCAAAAGCCAAGATGGCAATGATCAAAAGCCAAGATGGCGACAACCAATGACCAAAAGCCAAGATGGTGACGACCAAAAGCCAAGATGGCAATGATCAAAAGCCAAGATGGCGACAACCAAAATGCTAAACTCAGTCCACAACCCAATAGGTGACGTCACGATGACTCCATCTACTTCTTACAGTCTATGGTTGTTACTCAAAAGCCCAAATGAGAAAGTGGCTCAGCATTTAAGAAGACTTCAAAAGCAGCTGCAGGCTCCAGTCAGAGCCTCTCGGTTTGTGGGTTAGCAGGAGCTTGCATGCGGCTCATTGGGATTAAGGCCTTGTTTTTCCTCTCCACGTGGGATCATTTATTTCCAACCAGATTAAATTGGGGAGCTGAAAGCAGGCCTGGGTCTTGGGCACATCCTGCATGTTCCCCCCCAAAAAAAACTTTAATATAAAAGGAACTCGACTCCAAACCATCGGAGCTTCTGCAGCGTCTCGACCACCCAAGCTCCCGAATCACGTCTTCCTTTTTCTGTTTCTCGTTTTCTGAGTTTCCCACATAAACCAGAAGAGGATAAAAGCCTAACTGTGAACATATGGCGGAAAATTGTTGTCAGTGCCACTAAACAGGGAAGCAGAACAAGGAGCAGCATGGAGGCCTTTTTATAAAAGGGACGAGTGAACGGCACTAAAACGCAAAAGAATCGCCTGTGGACGTTATTTGTCCTGGGCTTTTATTGTGAAAGGTAAGAGCTGTTGATTTATGCTCAGAAACAAAATACTAAATAATGCCACCTTTTCGCTGCACAGTGTTCCGTATGAAAGTACCCGTGACACGAGCAGTTCAAAGTGATATATAATAGTGTGTTTAAAGGCAGATATCCTCGTTTTGTGAAATTATTTTTGCTCCAGTTTTCTCAAACTCAACTGAAAATGAGAACTAACACTTTTTCCCTCGTCTTAAAATCCACACTGAAGGTTATGGCGGTTTTGTGTGCAGCAGAAGTCGCCTCTGAAGTTTCGAGGCACGATTACGCAACACAGCGGGCGAGAGGGGAGATGTCAACAACAATGAGCCCAAAAGCCATTACAAAATAAAAGCGCACAAAGATTCTGTGGGCGGGTGGACCCATCGTTATTACATTACATTACATTTAGCTGACGCTTTTATCCAAAGCGACTTACATGATATACAGTAGACCGTAGACACAGCAACGGTGAGCAATTAGGGTTAAGTGTCTTGCTCAAGGACACAACGACACAGACTGCCGGAGCCGGGGATTGAACCACCGACCCTCTGATTGAAAGACCGACTTGCTAACCACTGCGCCACAGTCGCCCCTGAAAGTTATCTTCTGGTATTTTGCTGCCACCGCCGCTTATTAATTTTCTGTTCATGACTTCAAAACACTCCCACGTCGTCTGCCAGCGCTCCAACGGGACACCGGAGAAACTTTTCCATATATACTATATGGGATATATAAGTCATATATATATTGACATATTTGTAAATAGCTCTGGGTTTAGCGCTGAAAGCTAACAACAAAGGCGCGATCGTCTTCCTGTTTTGGTTGACCCACTTCCTTTGTGCCATATATGGGCGTGACCCGGTAGCCGGGAACCAATCTAAAGCCAATGCTATATAAGTGTAATTATGTATTTATATATAGATTTATATATGGGTGGATGTTTGAATGCTGAATAGTAGCACCTTTGATTTTTGTTTTTTGTTCCTTTTTATGGCGACATTCCCCAAAAGTCAATGCTCAGATGTCAAGTGTCACTGGGCAACAATACACCCGAAACTCTGCTGGTCCACCAAAGCTGACAGCGGGGGGTGTGTGTGTGTGTGTGTGTGTGTGTGTGTGAGAGAGAGAGAGCTTGAGGGCTTTGGGGATGAGTGGGGAGTGGGTTGGGAGTGTGTTTTGGGGTAAAGGATAGGCTGAGGGGCTTTGTGGGGGAATGTGTGTGTGTGTGTGTGTGGGGGAGAAAGAATGGGGGAGGTGGGGGTTAGGAATCTGTTTACAATGGCCTGAGGGAGAGTCTCCTAAGCTGCCAGAGAGGGAGAAACCAGTCCGCTATCGGGAGAGAGAGAGAGAGAGAGAGAGAGAGAGAGAGAGAGAGAGAGAGAGAGAGAGAGAGAGAGAGAGAGAGAGAAGGACGGGACAGAAGGAAAAGAAAAAGAGTCGAAGAGAAGGAAATGAATGAAAGGAGATTAAAAAAAGTAAAAAAGGATCAAGAAGGAACTGAAGGAGTCCTTTGAGGTTTCACGGCAGAAGTTGCAGTCGGAGTCCCGGGAGGGGGGCAGAGCGGGGGGAAGGCGGGAGTCGAACCCGATCTCCGGGGAAGGATATCTGGTGTGTGCGTGAGCCCACTTTTGTTCTTGTGTGTGCACTGCTGTTGACGCTAACTGGTGTGTGTGTGTGTGTGTGTGCAGACTTTGAGGAGCAGTTGTACGACACCAAGCTGACCGGTCAGACTTTCCGGCATCCGTCCTCACAGAGCTCCGACGGCACGTCCACCTCGCTCAGCCGGTCGCCCGTCTCCCTCAACAACAAGAGGTCGGACTTCATCTTCCTGGTAAACACACACGCACACGCACACGCACACGCACACGCACACACACGCACGCACACACACATGTTCGTGCTCATTCCATCACAGGGCGCCCTTCACACCAAACGGCATCTGTCCAGTGAGCGAACACACTCATGTTTAAATGTCACATACGATTGTTTGAAGCCACACACACACACACACACACACACACACACACACACACACACACACACACACACAGAAATCACATCGTGTCTACCTCACTTATTCTTTTTCACTTTCCTTCCCTTCACAAGTCCAGTAAACTCATTCATTCTGTCCTTTTCTCTTCTCTCTCTCCTAACCTCCTCTCCTCTCTCCTCCTCTCTTCTCTCCTCCTCTCTCCTCCTCTCTCCTCCTCTCCTCCTCTCTCCTCTCCTCTCTCCTCCTCTCTCCTCTCCTCCTTTATAAACTTCTTCCACTCCTTCCTTTCTTAGCTCAGTGATCCAGACATCAGACATTCAGGGTTTGTTTCCCAGCTCTTTATGTAGTAGACGTTATTAATCCATATTTTATTCTCAAAACATTGTATTTAAAAAGCCAGAAAAATATATTATCACATATATAAATCTATCCCTCAGTATATATGAAGTTAAAAAAACATCTTATTTCAGGTATCCAACCAAAAGGCCATTAAAAACAAACAGAAGTGGAGGTGCTGACATCCTGTTTCCTCCTGAACACTCGAGGGTTAACAGAATGAAACGTAACATCTGAAGCTCTAATTTCTCTTCAGCTCATTTTCATGTTGTGACAAAATGCCTCGCGGCCTTTGTTGTCGTCTCTTTTCCATCGAGGACTTCAAGCGTTCGATCCTCCATAAAAACACTACTGCGCGATAAGCCCCGCCCCCTTTTTTGTCCCTGGTGTCAGAATCGCTCATCATCCTCTCTTCACACTCTCAGCAGGGTTTCCCACAACAAACACCAAATGATTCAGCGTCTGCCAGATGGAAATATCACTAATGCTCGATCAGAGATTAGGAATCGCTGTATACTCGTCAGTGGGATGAAACAGACGCTGTCCGTTCCTTCTAATAGCTTCTAATAGCTTCTAAAAGCAGCTGGATGGACTCCCACCATACTGCAGGATGGATGCACATTTCCTGCGTTAAACAGCTCTGAGAAGTTAAAGCCTCTCACGTTGGCCGATTCCCATTAGAATCTGAATTCATACGGTACAAACACGTGGGATCTTCTTCTTCTTCGTCTTCCTCACGTGCATCACAAAGGCTTTTGGGTTTCGATGCCTTTGGCGGCGTAGACGTGATACCTTTCTCCTCTTCTATCTCTTTGCTATGTTTCCTGCTCTCTTTCAACAGCTGTATGAATATATATCATCAATTATCGTTTATTTTACCTTCTCTATTCTAGCTTTCTTTTCTCCCACTGGCATTGAAGCAGCTTTAAGAGAACTGAACATTTTATTTGTGTGAAAGTCGATGATCAGTTGACCTCCGGCTTGTATTGATTTTTGCTTAAATTAAATCTTTAAATGACCCAGCAACACCAGTTTATTAGGATGAACCCTGGAGGAGATAATTTAATTAAGAATCTACGAAAATGTCCTCTTTTCCTCCAGGAATCACACATTTTAATGGAAAAAGATCAGACATAATTGTTAATTTCTGTTTTTAAGGATTTGCAAGCAGTATTGTGGACTGAAACCATTCACATAGATTTTTGTTCTATCATTGAGGGTACATATAACTAAATAATGTGATTTTCTGCATTGGAAAGCATGAACGCTAACCCTCACTCGTCAAAGCTCTTTTGATAGAAAGCTGCTCCGATTTAAATTACAAAATAAATCGAAAATGTACAACATGAAATGCAAAGAGTTGCTCGTTTGTAGTGACAATTATCACAAACTGCAGCTTTCAAAGGAGCATCTAGCAGCTAAATGTGTTGGTGGGGACCAAAACAGAGCAAAAACAGATTATTGCACTTTAATTTGCCCTTTATCCAGAAACTCCTCCGACAAGATTTAATGAATGCAGGTCCAAGCCTGTCTCAAACCCCCGTTTCTTCCTCTTCCTCTTCTTCCTCCTCCAGCCGGCGTCCAAACAGCTCTACGACGATGAAACCACGTCCTCGGTGTTTGGACTGAGGTCCGCGGCCGACCCGTCTCCCTCCCCGACGCCGTCGCCCTGCGGCTCGGACCGCCCGCCGCCGGCTTGGAGCGGCGGCACCGCGGCCGCCGGACCGCCCGTCGCAGATAAACCGCGCTGGCAGCTCGGCAGGCGCACGGCGGGTCACTTCATACCGCTCGACGTCACAGGTACGAGCGTGGGGCGACTGTAGATCAGTGGGTAGCAGGTCCGTCTTTCATTCAGAGGATCGGTGGTTCGATTCCCGGCTCTGCTAGTCGAAGACACTTAACCCTACGAGTACTTTGTTGAGGAGGCTTTATGCCTCTAGAAAAGTACTGACCTTAAGAAAGAAGAACACAACCTCTAGACTTTGGCTAGTTGCTGATGTTTCGGTACCTTTTCCTTAAGGTGATAGATGTTTTCTTGGAAACAACGTTATTGAGGTGTTGCTGCATGGAATATTCTGGTCAAAAATAAGTATAG
>CM042233.1:2756865-2866865 GCA_023566465.1 Cottus gobio
TGTTTCAGTTTGTAGTCTTTAAACTAGGAAGTGTTGCAGTTTGTAGTTTTTAAACTAGGAAATGTTGCAGTTTGTAGTCTTTAAACTAGAAAATGTTGCAGTTTGTAGTCTTTAAACTAGTAAATGTTGCAGTTTGTAGTCTTTAAACCAGGAAGTGTTGCAGTTTGTAGTCTTTTTTAGCTTGTGGTGTTTTATTGTGAAACATTAGCAGGAAGTGTTTTTTTTTATTATTTTTTTTTACAGTTATGGAAAATGCAAAGTGGAATTTATTCTTATTTTATATATTTTTTTCTTTTTGGTAAAAGAAAAAGCAAGTTGATTGATCATGTTTGACAAGAATTTAATATGAAATCCGTGCTGATCTTGCTCAATGAGCTTTCACCGAAGCTTTATGTGAACAATTTATGAGGAATCATCGATCACATTGGTTTCATAGAGATATTAAAATGCTCATTCAACTGCAGCCGGTTTTAGCCTGTTGTGTTAAGTTTATGCCTCAGTGGTTTGGGGCCTTTCGAACATGTGATGTTCTGCAAATTTATCAGATATTCACATCACGTTTCTCCACAATTGTCACTTAAAATGCATTTAAATGGTTGAAGCCACATTACTGCCCTGGTTCTTGGTCCATCTCCAAATACAATTTCAGCTGAGTGAGACAAGCCCGGTACTTTAACTGTAATAAAAACACTAAATCATCTTTATTAAAACGTTGCACCCTTTTAAGAATTACTTTAAATCAGGGGGATGGCGACTGAATCAAATTCCCCCTCGACACATCTCTATCTCCCAAGAGTCGTGATCTAATTCTTCACTGCCACGTCCACTACATGATTGGATTTAATGTTTTATTGAATTTGCTGTGAAGCGATATAACTCCCCCTCTCCTCTCGCTGACCTCCAGGTGAAGGGAGAGGAGGGAGATTCCACGGTGTCGACCTCCTCCAGCACTCCCCGTCCCCCTCCCCCTCTCCGGGGGACCCCTCCCCCCACCAGCCCCGCTCCCTGGAGCCCGTCACGGACACCTTCCACCAGAACCTCCCCCTGAGGAAGACCCACTCCGACCTCGACACAACCTTACCTGCAGGTGTGTGCGCCGCCGTTAAAGGGAAGCGCTTACCCTCGTCCGGTGTGTCTTGTCTTCCTTTGGTGCAGGTCACCACCAAAAATAAATATCTCTACTCATTAACTACTAACCCCAGTTTGTTAGAAACCCGAGATTTTACTGCATAAGGAGTTTTCTGCTTTTTGCTTTTTTTCATTTGATGGGACCATGGCAGCTATTTTTTTTCAAGTTTTTTTAGTGGGAAAAGAAATCTATCTTGCTAATTTTATTTAATTTTATCCCAAAAAAATCTGTGTTTCTGAGTCAATTTAGATATAACCGAAGCTTTGTTAGATTCATTTTGACATGTTTGTATTCCCATTTGGCTTAATCCCAAGTTAAAAGCGGTCACTGTGTCAGGAAAACATCTTAATCATTTTTTCACTCTGCTTTTCACACATCCCAACTTTTTAATTTAACAAAGAACAACACAGCAGAGATTGATGTTGGGTTCATAATTTCTTCCCCCTGTATATGCGGTAATCAGTTTTCCTCAGTGAAGGATGGCGTTGCCAGCAGCCAGGATCTTGTCATGCCTTAATTGATTTATTCACAGCAACAGGGATACATAAATACAAGCAATTTATAATATATTTTGAATTCTGATCCATTACAGAGGAGGGCAAAATATAGTACAGTATATAATCTAATGTACATGCACATTGGGTAGTTAAAAGAGTTTTTTATGCAGCCTGCCTACAGCCAATCACAAAAGGGGTCTAATCACAGAAACACCCGGGATGAGAAGTCATTCACTGATTAATCCAAACGCACTCAGAAAAAAACGTTCACATCCTGAAGTAAAAAGAGTGCAATGAATCCTGAAGGTCTGGAGCTGTATAACATTATGTGCTGACAGTGTACAGAATCTTTTTTCAGATATAAGTTGGCAGTCATAAAGTGTGTAGTTTATTCTAAAGGACTTATTGCGGTTGAAGTAAGCGAGACAAGTCCATTTCCTGCTGTGTTTGTTTTTTAGGGGGTTTAATCTGCTGTAAGGTCATGTGAGTTTGTTTGGATCAGTTGAGTCGTGCTAATTGTCTCCTCCTCCAGGAGACACACCGGACCATCTTCACCCGGGAACTATGGACACCTCTGGGCTGCTGTGCTCAAACACAGCCTCCTCCTCCTGGAACGGACCCAAGGGCTCCACCTTCTCACCGGGAGCGTGGAACGAACCTTACAATTACAGCGTGAACAAAGGCCCGGCGGTCCCGCCGAAACAGCACAGCGTCGTCGGACACCCCGGAGGCGGGATGCAGGACGGGGTGATGCTGGTGAGCTCGGGACAGTCGGCAAGCTCACATTCCAGCTCGTTCACGTCCGTGACCAACCCTTCTCGAAGAGGAGGGAGTAGCATGCCGGGGGTTTCACTGGCGGCGGCGATGATGGGGAAGCGGAGCGAGACGGAAGGGGCTGCCGCGGATGGAGGGCGGGGAGGAGGAGGCGGGGCTTCAGAGGCAGGAAGAGGGCGTGAGAGGTCGGCCCGGTCCATAGCGGCGGCGAACGCCTTCAAGTTCCGGGAGCGTTCCCTTTCTACGCCCACGGATTCTGGTTCCTTCAGCTTTACAGAAGGTGGTTTGGGACAGCCAGATGGGAACATCCTGCCCACTGGGAACGGGAACGCTATGGCACTAACAGACTACCAACAACAGCACCAGAACTTTATGCGAATGGGTGAGAACTACGCACTTCTCTACCCCAGAGGGAGCTCCGAAGACAGCGCCAGTACCACCGACACAATGTCCGTCACGGCTTCGGACTACAGCGCTGACGGCCGCTTGCGCCTACGCTCGCGCTCCATCTCCCTGAAGAAATCCAAGCGCAAGCCGCCCCCTCCCGTGAGGAGCGTCTCGCTCATGAAGAACCTCGTAGAAGCCGAGGGGCGAATCCACCACGGAGGCGGCCTTTACCGAGATGGCCGGCCGAAGAGCCTGCACATCCCCAGGGACCACTTCCCGGACTTCCAGCCCGATTTCCTCCTGCCCAGCTCGTCCTGCTCTTCTAAACCCTGTGTTGTAGAGCGGGAGCTGGGCCGTGGAGGCACCGATGGACCTCCGAGCCTGGAGGTCCAGGCACCCGAGAGGGATGGAGAGACCGAGCTGACTTTCCCCACTCACTGGCAGCTGGGGGAGTGGAAGAACGACCCTTACAGGTAGGTCATGAAGTCTACTTTTCTGGTTGTTGGTTTTCTTATTGGCTCTTAGCTATTTATAAGGTTTGGTAGGTTAAGACTAGAAATGAAATGAGTACTCCTCTCTTCCAGGTCGTTATCGGGCTCCAGCACAGCAACAGGCACCACAGTGATTGAATGTATGAAAGTCAGAGGCAGCTCGGAGTCCCTGCTTGATTCCCCCTCCACCTCCAGGGCGACCTCCCCCTCGCAGCTCTCCATGGAAACTGACATTAAGGCGTCCTCGCCCTTCAAACCCCCGGGACTCATGTCCCCGTCAAGTGGCTATTCCAGCCAGTCAGAGACACCCACCCCAACTGTTCCCCTCAGCCACATGGTGGGTCACGGGACAATCGGGACATTGGGTTGTAAGTTGCGTCCAAAGATCCCAGAAAGGAAATCATCGCTACCGTCGCCCAAGGACCCGTCTGCGAGGTCTAGATTGTCCTTTGAGATGCCGGGGAACGCACATCTGGAGCTGTCATTAATCAAGCCAAAGCAAAAGGCCAGCAGGCGACACTCCGACACCTCGACGGCGGCAAAGCCGGGAAAAATCAGTCCCAACTCCTCGCAGGTGTTGCCTGTGGTCACCCAGAATGAGCTGAAGACTATCCGGCTGAGATCTGTCTCTCGTAGTGACTTGGAGGACTGCCCCGACGGGGCGTCGGACACCATCGAAGAGGAACAGCACGGCCGAGACTTTGGCGAGGAACCCAGCCCCCCGCCCACCCTACCCAAACCAAAACCACCGGTTGCTGTCAAGCCCCCGTTGCCCAAGCGGCCATTAAATCTCCTCTTCAAGTCTTCTTCCCCTTCCTCAACCTCCCCCCTAGCCCTGGAGTCACCTCCTGGCTCACCCGTGGACCGGCCGGTGCCCCTGGGCAACATCTACAAAGTCATGAGGAAACCCAAACCCAAAAAACCTCCACCACAAACAACAAGTCCCTCAGTTCTTCCAGATTACACCACCGCTCCACAAACTGCCTATGATCATCCATTCCTGCCCCACTCCCAGTCCCTCTTCGATCTCCCTCCTCTTCCGGACCCCCAGCCTCTCCTTGAAGACCCAATGATGGAGCCCGAATTCGACGCAGACCCGGAGATTCGTCTCGGCCCTGGGGACGGAGGATCGCTGCCCTCCCCCTGCAGCAACCAGGAGGCCCCGGAGCTCCAGGACAAAAGCAAGACCCTTCCCTCAAGGATGACGATCTCGTGTCTGGCGGAGCTGGCGGACAAAAAGAAACCCAAGGTGAGGAAGACATTCAGGGCCGTCGTTAAGCAAACAGTAGAAATACAGTTTCATGGAAGCAAAGAATCTAGTCCTCATTTAAAATGTTCCATGTATTTAAATGATCATTCTTTTCCAGGTTCCCCCTCCAGTCCCCAAGAAGCCGAACGTCCTGCTTCTTCCCTCGTCGGTCCACTCCTCCACCAATGGCAGCACAGAGCGTCCGACCCCACCGGCCGACAGCCCTGTGGGCCTCCGGTCCCCCGTGGGAACCCGGTCCCCCGTGGGCCTCCGGTCCCCCGTGGGAACCCGGTCCCCCGTGGGAACCTTCCCACCAGAAGAGTTTCACGGTTCTCCCGGGGTTCCCGAAATGCTGGAGCAAGACGAGGACCACCTGGGAATATACGAGGAGAGTTCGAAAGAGTCGTCGCTGCATTCGTCCCTGCACGATTCCTCCCTCACGGAGTTGGAGGGGAAAATGGGAAGCACTGGGATTGTTGGGGCAGGTACGTACCGTACTGGTTTTTGGCACATGCAATTAAACTGTAAATTCAGCTTTACTTTGTAAAATGTTTTAGAAATTACTCTAACAAAGAAAGAACTGAAGAAATATTCAAAAGGAGCACCCTGTCAAAAGCTTTGAGGTTTTTTTATTTCTATTATTCTTTGGAGTATTTAATTAAATTCAATTGTAATGTCTTTGTTAATATATGCAAAAAAACATGACAATATAACCTAAAAAATAAAATAAAAAATTGGACAGAAGAAAATAAATAAATAAGATATCAAGAGTCAAAATATATAAATATATAAATATGATCCCTTCACCAATACATAAAAAAAGAAAGGTACATAAAATAGTCCTCAATATTCTTGTCCTTGGCTACTTTATAAAGGTTTGTAGCAATTCATTCTTAAAAAAACATTCACAATGTATTTTTTTAGGAAGCCAATTCATCCCCTGAAGGCTTGAAGAAGTAATTGTCAAAGCTTTGTATAGAAGTGAATATAATTTTCTCTCATCTTCTTCAGACGACTCGGCAGCCAATGAGAAGACGGTACTGCACATCGCCGAGGAAACGGACGACGTCGTGCCGGCCGGCTCACCCGCAGCACACACCACGGAAGACCTGTTCACTATCATCCACAGGTGTGTGTGTGCATGTACATACACACACATCTCATTCATGATATTACAGCAGGCGCCTCGAGAGGCTTCAGAGGTGTTTTATTAACTTATTAGCTTGTTAGCGTTAATGGTTTAACGAGCTTCACCGCCGGCTTTGTATAACCTCGGGGTTGTGACGCCAAGTCGCATCGTCTCGTTGAAAAGGTGTTCCCTAGCAATGGCTACACGTACAGCAGGCTACTGAATGACCAGCGCACACACACACACACACACACACACACACAAAGCATCACAAGAAAGCTAGTCTCTAAGCAACAAGTATTCATTATTTTACATGATGCTGAAAATAGCTTGAAAACCAAAGATGGAAAAGGTGATGGGAGGTGGGGGGGGGGGGGGGGGGGAGTCAGTGTGTTCCTCTCTCACAAGAAAGGATGGTATCCCTTCTGTAGTAGATTACTGGGATCACCTTTAATGCTCCGCCCTGCAATGTTACAGCCTTCGTTTAACGTTCCCGGAAAAGACTACTAGGTCTACTAGGTCTACTTGGTCTACAAGGTCTACTAGGTCTACTAGGTCTACAAGGTCTACTAGGTGTACTAGGTCTTGAATCGGGACAATCGTTGTGACGGATTTCCTTGGATCTTGATCCGGATCCCCCTGAGCAGGAAAATGCCCCTGAACATTTCGGGGACTTCGGTAGTGACATGGGTGTAGGATGTAAATGAGCTTCTTTATCTCACCATTCTTTACCCTGACCCTAAAAACCCTCTCTCCTCTTTGTCCAGGTCCAAGCGAAAGGTCCTCGGCCGCAAGGAGCCGACGGACTCCTTCGGCAGCCGGCAGAGTCTCGTGTCCCCGGTGAAGCACAGCGCCGGCGGCGGCGGCGTCGACATCCGCAACATGACCTTGGGCAGCCAGAGGTCGAGCTCCCGCAACGACAACTTCATGGCCCTGCTTCAGAAGAAAGGCAGCAAGTCTTCCGCCGGCGGCGCCAGAGTCTCCGCGATGGAGCTCCTCAAAAGCACAAACCCTTTGGCGCGACGGGTCACGGAGTTTTCTGCCTCATCGGCGTCGGCGGCGCCGGGCGAGGGCGGAGACGGCAAACCCCACGACCAATGAACGGACGTTAACCAGGTCGACGAAGCCACCAAACCAATTCTACGGCGTGCCGCCCACTGGGGGGCCTTCTTGACTAGCGCGTCCAATCGGCTCGCTCCAACTACTGATTGATCATTTGCACAGTCCAATCAAATTGGAGCTCATTTCTTTGGGGGGACTAAATGGTCCCTCGTCCCATCGTTCCCCGTCAAACCAGTCCCTCTAGTAGAAGCAATGAAATCTCCGGAGAGCGACCTTTGTTCCTCGCTGTATTGTCAATGAACGATGGAGGTTTTAAGGGTTTTTTAAGGGATCTGCTCAGTGTGGAGGCTGGACGGGTGGAGTGGACCTGTAAGGATTTACGGTGGATATCTGTACTCCTGGCTGCTTCTAGATGAAGACTATGAGAGTCCCGGACGACGACAATGGTCCTACATATGAATCCGTCACCAGTTATCACCGATCCGCGAGGATACCGCGGAGGACCAATGAATCCAAGAAATAAACGGAATAAAAAAAATGTTAGATTTCCAAATGATTCGTCCACGATTCAATCAAAGCCCTCCAACCTGCAGAGCCACGTGGATCGAAGGGCACCAAAAGGTCATCATGACGTCGGCATTTCGGTGACTTGAGCTGGATTAACGAAGAGGAAACCACCCGGGGGGCTTCTGGGCCACCAAAGAAGACGCATGGGCATGTCACATATTTAGTTGCTCGTGGACCTTTCTTTCGATACCAATCATTCCACAGAGGCAGAAAAAGAAGAAAGACCTTTTGGAACGCAAGCACTTTTCTTTCTTTTTTCACCAATCAATTATTTTTTCAAGTCTTTGTTGAAATGTTTTTTTGCCATTTACTGTACGAAGCTTCACCGGATTGATCCGGTGTGCATCACGTGCGGAGGTAAACGTGATGCATCTATCGACGGACCGTCGTTTGCGGACACGAGGACTAAAAATAGTGTACAGCGAGCAGCCTGGACCGCAGCCTCCCCACACACCCTCACACACACACACACACACACACACACACACACACACATGGATAAGGAGTAACGCCATGGAAGACAAACAGAAAAACAGACCAGAACAGTGTGTGTGTGTGTGTGTGTGTTCATACGAGTGTGTGTGCAGATGAAATCCGGCCTGTGGAGTTTCTGTACAGGAGAGTATGAAGCAGGCCTGGTTTACGAAACAGGGTTTTTATCCATTCTTGGTCTCTGGTGACGGGACCAAAGGACTACAAACAGACCAGAGGGGACCTAACGGTGTGTGTGTGTGTGTGTGTGTGTGCGTGTGCGTGTGTGTGTGTTAATGTGTATTGATGGAAGTGCCAAAAAACAAGAAAGAGAAGAGAGAGAGAGAGAGAGAGAGTGTATGTCCAAGGCTTTGGCACTTTTGCGTGTGTCCTCACTCCGTCTGCAAAATGTGTGTGTGTGTGTGTGTGCGTGTCCTCACTCCATCTGCAATGTGTGTGTGTGTCCTCACTCCGTCTGCAATGTGTGTTTGTGTGTGTGTCTGCATCGTCAAACCATCGTTTATTTCTCGTTTCTTTTTAAGGTAGCACACACACACTCTCTTTTTCATTTATTTTACACGTAGCACTGCTCCTCTATGTCACTTCCTCTTTTCACCAGCTCTCCATCCATCCATCCATCCATCCCTCCATCCTCCCTCCCTGGCCCCTCCCCCATTCTCCATCCACCTTCCTCATCTCTCTCTCCCTCCCTCCTCGCCACCTCTCTGCATTCAGTCTATGCATCCGAGCTCGACGGACGACACGACACCGGATGAATGTCAATGAATGACTGTTAAAGAAAAACACATGCTGTGCTTAGTTTGAGAAACATAAACAACAACAACAACAACAAAACACATCTTTCTATCAACGCTTATCTTCTGCCTTCTTCTTCTTGAGTTTTTATACTTTTATTTGAGCATCCGTGCGACGGGATGGATCCGTGCACGAGCCAGGTTTGGATGTGTTTTTGCTCGAAGGACCTTTTACTTTTGGACTTGTGAGCGAAAACCTTCCAGCGGCGTTTGACCCCCGACCCCTCGGCTCTGTGGACGGTCTGAGAATGTTTGGATTAGCGGCGGTTCAGCTCGACCACCTGACTTCGTGGAGGGGAGGAGGGAAGCCTTTCATCTCTGGACTCCACCGGTCGGCGAGCGAATCCCTCGGTGCTACTGAGTCAAAGCTCCCCCTAGTGGGCGGAGGAGGAACCACACCTAACGACGAGAGAGTTTAAGATATAAAAAAAAACTCCTTCACACACACACACACACACACACACACACACACATACACACACGCACACACACACACACACACACACACACCTCTCTTCCCTACAACAGTACTTCAGGTACTCCATCATCCTGAGAAGAAAAAAAAAGAAGATTTTAAAAGTGCATAAAGTATCACCATTTATGATGACTAGTCAAGTGACGCTTGTTTTAAATATTTAGTGAATGAAAAAAAAAGATAAACCTATAAATCTCTGTGTTTGTTTGCCTTGTATACTGAATTGTGGGCGTGTTGCTGCAGCGCCGACTGTGTTTTCACTTTGTTATTTTATTTTTGTTTGTATTATTTGAGCTGCCTTGGTAGTAAACACACACACACACACAATCTTGGCCAAAATATCAGTACAGGTGTAAAAAAAGGGAGCATTTATGTTCAATCAATCAAACTAATTATGAATTATGAAGTATTTGCCCAAATCTGCATTCATATTCAGGCATGCAGAGAAGGCAGTGTATTGATAACCCCCCCCCCCCCTTTCAGAGCAATATCACAGATCTGAGATCAGATAAGTGAAAATGCACTTGAGCTAAATCCCTCAGATTTAGTTCAAAACACGGAGACAGAGAGGAGCGATAGGAGAGAGAGAGAGGGTGCGCTTGTTTCGGTGATGTTGAGAAGTATGTAGCGTAAAACGCAGTGTTTTTTACCTCCTGTGCCGACAGATGCAATACATCTTCAACGTGCACGCCTTTGGTTCGACAGTCTTTAGCAGGGAAGTGAGTAGAGGTACAATCATAGTGGGTGCACTGGGAACAGGAAGAGGGTGATGTTGAGATGAGATGATGTTGGTGCCATATCTTTTTGATACTTTTAAAGTCTGCCAACAACAAACGTACGGACGATGGGAACAATCGGCCAATCGGTGCATTTCGGCTCCCGCCATTCGCCGACCGCTGAGAATGTTTTCAGCCTGACGCGTGGCTCGCCTCCAAGACAATGTATTATATTGAAAATTACATTTATATAAAAGAGCTGACACCAGAAATATATTGGACGTGTAATCCGTTATCCCTTCTTTAGAGGCGAGGCGAGGCAGCGGCGGAGGAGGGGAAGTGAGGATGTGGAGCAAAGGGTTTGATTCCCGCTGAACGCGGCGGTGGGGATTACCACGCCGAAGAGTTTTACACATCCTCATACACATCTTCTTTTCCCTTCACCTCCCAGCTCCCTTCTCCTCAGCCGTCTCAGAGGAGTAATCGTGTTAAACCCCCCCCTCCCACCGCGCCCCCCTCTATCACTCTCTCATTTGCTATACCCTGCAAAGTGATCAAAAATAAATAGATAAGGTACGGGAAAGCACAAAAATTAAAGAGCACAGCGATCGCTCGTTAATTAATTTGGTTTAAATTGTCGCTCTCTTGTCGGATGTTTCTGAATAAGCGAAACAAAGTTTGTGTGACGAACTAGTTCGAACAAGTCTTATTATTTTCATGGTTTCTTATAGAAATGGACACAGAGGCTCTAGCGGCCTCTAGTGGTGAGGTCGCAGATTGCAACCAACCCAAGTACGGTGGCCTACAGGTGGCGTAAAATGTGACGCGCCGAGCAGAAAGAGGGGTAACGGTTGCACATTTGGGCCAAAGAGTATCTTGCATTTGTTTTAAGGAGTGTGCCAGACGGGTGGAGTTCACGGCGTTCGGACCAAAACTGGCGTTCCTCGCTGGTAAACTCCACCCTCCTACCACACCAAGCAGAGTAAAACAAACACCCCCCCTAACAAAATAAAAAACCAGTTCCAGTTCAGGGATGATGAAGAGAGGATAATAAGAGAGTTATAGAGAGAGACAGACAGAGTTATTGGAATTATTCTATTTTTGTTATTCTACTCCTTGAAAAAAAAGACATATTTAAAGGAATATTCCGTGTGTGTGTGTATTGAATAACCTCTTGTCTCCCGGCCCACCCAGTGGCGTGACGGCGTGGCTGCGTCAGGTGGCGTCACACACACACATGAAACGCCTCCCGTTCGCAGCTCTGCGATGCCATATACGTGATGAAATTATTATATCATTATGAATAAATTATTTTTCTTGCTTAAAAGAATGTTTCGCTTGCTTTCCTTTCCCGCTGTTTTTGGGAACGCTCGCCCGTCAAGGTCGCTCGCTGAATGGGTTTTAATGAGTTTCCCCCCCTGGGGGGCGGCGGCACTTTGGCTAATTGGGTGTTTCTGTCAACGAGAACCTCTTAATGCAACGTGTGATCATTATTTACTTACTTAGGCCGTTTTGTCTTGACATTAATGTAGATGTTCAAAAAGAAAATATGTGACGAAAATATGTGTGTTCATGCAGCACTGATTCCAGTAAAACATGTTGAATTTAATGCAGTATAAGTATATATCCTATTGGGCACATTTGGAAACCTGCTGGTTTCTCTTACACTCATATCCATCCATGTTTTCTAATTGGGCCCTAAAGCCAAATATCTCCCTTTAGAAGATATAAAAATACCCGAGATCTTCCTCATTGTCAGAGTTTTGGTCTATTTTGGTCAAATGAAACAAATGGGTAAAAAAGAAGAAAAAAACACCAAAGTATGGTTTACATTTTGTACGATCTTCATCTGGAATATGAGAAGGGAATTTTCCTTTAATATCCTCTAAATCCAGATCAGTAGATTTTCCCAAAATGCCACACACTGGCTCTTTAAGTAAGGGTTAGGGGCGGAGTCCTCACAAGTATATGTGTCTACAAGTATGTGTGAGGATGTGTATGCGTGCATGTATGTGTGTGTGTGTGTTTGTGTATGTGAGGATATTCATCTAATCAAACTGTCACATTGTGGGGATTCACATTTTTTTGGAGACAAATTGGGACAATTGCACGTTGCTATAAATAAAATATTATTTTTTTTGTCCGAAAACTTGTTTTAGGTTTATGTCAAGGTACGGGGTAAGTCTCCCGGAAATTAATGTAAATCAAGTAATGCCCCCTTAAGTCATGAAAACATGACGTGTGTGTGTGTGTGTGTGTGTGTGTGTGTGTGTGTGTGTGTGTGTGTGTGTGTGTGTGTGGTTTCAGGTGGGCTAACGAGGTTGGGTCTACAAAGTGTTTCATGTTCCAGGTCCGTAATGACTTCCTCTCAGTTAATTGCATCCTTCCTATTCAGAGACACACACACACACACACACACACACTTTAGCTCTCTGTTGTGTAACTAGTTTATTGTTGGGCTCTAGAGTCCTCTAGTGGCTATTTACTGTCAGTGCACCTGCAACCCTTTTCTGGACTAGAAAATTACAAAAAATAACATGAAGAAAAACAAGAAAACTGAAGAAAAAACGGATTAAAATCTGTTGAGTAATGAAATAGGAATAATGTTAAATAAAGTTGGATATTAGTATTTGAAGATCTAACATTATTTAAATTATTTGATGAAATGTTAATAATACATGTTAATCTAGCTAGACTTAACATTGTTTACATACAGATATCAGGAAAAGTCATGAACTGTGAGCACTTTAGAGGTGGTCAACATGTGTGAGTATGTGTGTGTACGTGTGTGTGTGAGTGCGTGTGTGAGTGTGTGTGTGTGTGTGTGTGTAAGCTGCACCAGAGTTATTACTGTAACAACTTCATAATAAAATGTCAGAATTAAATCTATCTCTGTCTACTCAAATACACACATGAACACACACACACACACACACACACACACACACACACACACACACACACACACACACACACACACACACATACACACACAAAAACACACACAGGGGAAGGCTCACTCATCGGGGCAAACTACCAAGCTCCACTCTTCCTGTTTCTGACAGTAGAGAGCACGCCATGTTATCTATGACACACACACACACACACACACACACACACACAGTGGTAGCTGCGGCTATAACTCAGGAAGCACTGACGGCAATCTGCAATCAACACCAAGCGACTGAGAGAGTTGAAATGTGAAATTAACTTCTGCAACAAGGAGGAGAGGCCAAAGAGGTGCATACCAAAGAAGAAGAAGAAGAAGAAGAATAAAGGAAACCTGCTCTACAAAAACAAGGAGGGGTGAGGAAGAAGCAAATAGGAAATTAAATTGCAACTGGAAGGAAAAACAATAGTGAGGCAGTGGAACCAAAACACAGAAAAAGGGAGGGATGAAGGACTGAAGTCATGTGGGGGAGGGAGGGAGGGAGGAAGGGAGGAGTAAAGGCAAGTGCAGGAGAGACGAACAAGTAGCAGAGAGAAAAATGCAACGTTAGAAAAGAGACGAAGCAGAAGGAGGACGAGGCTTTTTTTTAAACATCCAGATTGTTTGGAGTACCCGTGAGACCCCCCCCCCCCCCACACACACACACACACACACACACACACACACACACACACTCCTGACTGATGGACTAACACCACCTCCAGCTCTGCACATAGAAGACTGACCTCTGCGACCAGGCATGCATTTCTACTACGTGGTGGGTAACGTGTGTGTGTGTGTTTGTTTGTGTGTGTGTGTGTGTGCGTCTGCATGTGTGTATAGTTGTTTAGCATTTTGTGTTGCTGTACAATGCTAACATATATTATTTTTTGTATTTTTATATTAACAGCCTGTAAAATAATGTTATGAAATTAAAAAAATAATTTGAATATCATCTGTTATCATCTGTATATAAACAGCTGATATTATAATTATTATAATATAATATTATTATTATAATTATTATTATTTTGTGTGTTTTTTTTATTTTTATTTTTAAAGAAAATGTGGCTTTTAGTGAAATCTTCAGTCGGGTGTAAACTTGGCCCAAGACATCAAATTAAAGATGAAAAAGCAGCATGATCTTGTGATTCAAAGGTCACTTTTATTATCCATGGTTTTATTATGCTGGACTCCTGAATTACTCCAATGAATAATTCTCCAATGTTGCTGTTACACCCCAACACTTTATTCCCGTAAAATCATCACCATCATGAGTTCTTCCATTGCTCGGCGCTTATCTGCCCACCGACTACGTGGAAAGTCATTTTTTGTCGGAGTCAGATATTTATAACCACGTGCGAAGGTGGGAAAAGAGCAGCTGTGTTTCCTTTTGGTTCCCTGAATCCGTGATAGATTGCAGTGGAAAATATTCGTCTTTCTTCTGGTCACAAACAAAAAGAAAGAAGGAAGCGGCGAGTGTTGTGAAGTTGCATGGAAACCTGGAGTAAATATCAAGAATCTTCTTCCCCTTCTTCCTCGTGTCTTCCTCCGCGGGTACGGAAAGGTAATCTGAAACTCAACGGAAAGCTTGTTTATGTTCATGCTCCTCTGCAGGCAATCCATCTTGATTATTGGTCATAATTAGAGCTGCCTGATGATGTAGAAATCCATTTATTGTTTTTATACAGCCTGCTATTAACCTTTCCTCAGTGCATTCCTTCAGTGAGATAAATGAGGTCGTACGTTGCATTCCTCCGGCCGCCTGTTAAACCTCACGCTAACGCGCGTTGATTTATTGCAGATTAACGTTGTTAATGACCCAGCAGCTGCATATCAATAACAAATCAAATGACTATGTGTGATGCAAAAGGTGCTTTTACAGATGAAGATTTATCAACCGGCCTTTTAGCAACATTTTAGCATCTTTCAGCACATTGTTTTGCTTTTACGATTCGCAGCTTTAATGTTTTGGTTGACTCTCACAGCTCTCATCAGCCTTGTAGAAGTAGCAAATTGTTTTTTAGCTGACAAAAAGTTATCGTAAACCAAACTGTACACCACCGACCCAGCGGCGAACAGCAGACAGACAAAGTTAGCGGTTAGCTAGAGTATTTAGCAGCTAAAGAGATATTTCTTACAGGAGGTGGAGACCAAAAACCGAGCAACAAATGCTCTCCATGTTTAAATAAGCGGATAAAAGTACCGGAATTCACTTGGTGCTGAAAATACATTGTTTTTATCTGTTAAATTACATTGTTGTTCACTTGTGTTGAACTGTAGAAGTTCAGCAGTGACATTTAAAAGGGTCACTGTTGTTTCTTACATTCGGTGTCTTTAAGCTTATTGTTTTGGTTTTGCTATCTGTATTTTTTATGTTTTGGTTGACTCACCGTTCTCATCGGCCTTGTTTTTTATTCTGTGCACTGAACCCGAATACATTTTATGTCTGACTTCAATTAGTTGAAGATGTTTTTTTTACTATCAATCAATCTGCAGATGGTTTTTCTTGGCAACCAGACGAATCATTTAAACTATAACACGTCTAAACTTAGACACCATCAAACCTCTGGTTTTAATCTACAGCTTGATGTCACCAGACCTGTAAATAATCCCGGAGCTGGAACTGGAACATTTTCGTCACATATTTGCCTTAAAACTTGATTTCTGTCCATATTTTCATTTGATGGTTTATTGTATTTTTCTGGATGGGTGTCCTCTGACATAGATGATGCATTACACACTCTCTCTCTCTCTCTCTCTCTCTCTCTCTCTCTCTTTATCTGTCTCACTCTCTCTTTCCTTCCTCTCAGACATCACCAGACAACTGCATCACTTTTCTCTTAAACTATTATTTCTGCATCTGCCCATCTGTCATCTCTTGTTTCGCTCTCAGCAGATCCTCTCTCTCTCTCTCTCTCTATCGCTCTCTCTCTCTCTCTCTACTGCCACCCCCATTTGTCTCCCCCTCGTCTGTCTTTATTATTCCTCTCCAAAGCACATTAAAAAGCTCCTCGTCTGAACTTATTGGACCTGAAGCACTTCTATGACTGATAAAGTATTTCCTTTGTGATAAATTGTTAAAATTAGGTGGAAAATCTGAAATAAAATGTTCCCAAAAAATTATTAAACATAGAAATGCAGCTGATGTTGATTGCAGATTCAACTGGAACTACTTTCCAAGAGAAAATAGTCCCAATTGCATTTATTTTAGTTTATTTTAGTTTCTGGAAAGACGAGTTGCAGTATATATATATATATTTTTTTTTTTTTAAACAACGGGGAACATGTGAGATTAGTGAAAGCTCGGACTGCTTCCAGCTGCCTTAAATAGCCTAAAGAAGCAATTTAAAACACAAAACGTCAACCTTTGCTTTTTAATTTAGAATCGGACACGAACATTGAAGTGTTTTTGATTTTAACAATAATAGAGAAAACGTGATTTTGAGTAATGTGTTGTCTTGTTGCATCGTGATGCACACGCTCCGGGTTCCGTGGTGAGTTTGCTGTCCAGGGGCCCGTGGTCGCGGTCTGGCGTTGTGGGTTTGATTCCCGGCTGCGTCGTTGTAAATCTCCACCAGTCTTCCTTTTAATTTCATGCAGCTTGGCAGACGCCGAACGTAGAACCCGTTTTCTCCTCGCTGCAGTCTGGTGATGCGTTCAAGGTTTCCATGCATCTGGTGTGTGCAGTCGTCCGTGTGTGTGTGTGTGTGTGTGTGTGTGTGTGTGTGTGTGTGTGTGTCCGTGTCCGTGTGTGTGTGTGTGTGGTGCAGTGGTTTGGCAGTGAGGCCCGGTGCCTTCAGGGTGTCCTCACACACAACGTGTAATCTGCTATCAGTGGAGTTATATAACAGCGGGCGCCTCCAGCTGCAGGAGTCATGGTTGACCGACTGTCAGTGAACTTAACTCTGGACTTGTGTGGCACTTTTTATTAGTTTTTTGTCGAGCAGTGCATATTTATTTATATATTTATCTAAAAAATAAAGTTTCCAGTCGTTGGTTTTTCTGCTTGTGTTTCAAATAAATACACAAAATTAATTTGATTCATATTCAGAGGCAAGAATTCAGCATGTTAATGTTGTTTATTTGTCACTTTTTGCTAGTCTTTATTTTCATTTACATATTCTAAAATTAAATTAACCATTATTTTTAAGCAGTTTCTTTGCGAAAGTTATTTGCAGGAATCAAGCTTAATTTTCTATTTCTCATATATTTTGACATGCGACATGATTTGTTCTCACTCCGTGACCTCGTGTGTTTGAATCCCTCTTCATGCTGCTCCCTCAACTCTGCTTTTCTTGTTTGTTTGATTTTATAAGAGGATTTGCAGCGGCCTGAAATCATTTCAAGTTAATGATATTTGTCAAAAAAAATAACTAAATATGGTGTTATACCAGCAGCAGAACTTTTTCAGGAGTTTATTCAAAAGAGGTTATTCTCTCAAGGCATTGTGGGAAATTATTGCAAAAAAGCAGTTGTGAGTTCCATAAATTTGAAGGCGTCACGTGACAGTTGTTCCATGACACAAGCTCCGGCTTCAAAAGGCCCAGTTGGCATTTTTCCCACATTTCCTGTCTCTTTCCCCTGGAGAGGAATCCACCGCCGCTCCGAAAAAAAGGCGCCCGCGTCCCAACGGCGCTTTCATTCTCAGATGGAGGGTCGAGTCCCGGGGCTGGTGGGGTCAGAGCTGCCACCACGCCGGAGGGTCCTTTATCTTTTGACTTTCAGGGTGACTATATACATATTGTTTAACAAAATTTGTTTGCAAACTCTTTATAATAGAACCCACCAGTTACAGTGTGTCTTATTTGTATGAATAGGTACAATTAAAGTACGTAGTGGTAATTAAAAACAAGATACCATTTTAAAGTAGAGCTCATTGTTGCATTGCAAGTGTATTCTTTATTCCAGAAAGAAGATTTTTGGCATATTTTAAGAACAAAGACTGTTAGGACTGAGATGAACTCGACACATGCATTATTATATGTCGAATTAAAAGACAAAAAGAAAACGTTCACTTTCTCTTTGAGACGGCAGCACAAGGACATGAATGCTTAAGAAGTACTTTGAAGTATTCCCCCCCATATTCCCCAAAGTGATCTTCAAAATAAGAGCTTCGCTTTGTTCATATTAAATTTGCGGACTTTATTTTAGCAGCATGTCTTTTAAAATGCAGGAGGTATAAAACATGAGTTTTTTTGTTTTAGATGTTCTCTCTTCTCGTTCTTCAGTCTTCTGGGATGACGTTGTGTTAAAGCTTGAACTTGTACTGAGGTAGGAAACGAGCAAAGGAAGATAACAGCAAGCGATCAAAGTAACAGGAAGTAAGTATTGGCCGGAAGGACAAGATCCTGTTGTCTTTTCTGAAGAGTCGCTTTTTCAGAACGTCGATGTCGGGCAGAGATCGATTGCTTAGAAAAGCTGTGCAGACCTTCGTGGTCCCCTGAAGGCTTTGGGGCTCCTACGACCTTTTCTTCAAGTGCTACCCATTATGGGTTATATTATTATTGTTATTTATTACACACAATAAAAAACACACTTAATTTGATCTCAACACCTTAAAGTATTGGTATTGACTCTGTCTAAACCTGCCTTGGTCTTGGTCTTGACTCGGTCTCATCCCCTCTAAGACTTGGTCTTAAACCCCAAAGGTCTTGGTCTTGACTTGGTTGAACCCTTGAGGGTTTGGTCTTGACTTGATATTTACTTGGTCTCAAACCCTTAAGTTCTTGATCTTGACTTTGTCTCAAACCCTTAAGTTCTTGATCTTGACTATGTCTGAAACTCTGAAGGTCTTGGTCCTGACTTAGTCTTGGTCTTGACTTGGTCTCAAACCCTGAAGGTCTTGGTCTTGACTAGGTCTCAAACCCTTAAGTTATTGATCTTGTCTAGGTCTCAAACCCCAAAGGTATTGTTATTGATCTTGACTTGGTCTCAAACCCTGAAGGTCTTGGTCTTGACTAGGTCTCAAACCCTTAAGTTATTGATCTTGTCTAGGTCTCAAACCCCTAAGGTCTTGTTCTTGATCTTGACTTGGTCTCAAACCCCTAAGGTCTTGTTCTTGATCTTGACTTGGTCTCAAACCCCTAAGGTCTTGTTCTTGATCTTGACTTGGTCTCAAACCCCTAAGGTCTTGTTCTTGATCTTGACTTGGTCTCAAACCCCTAAGGTCTTGTTCTTGATCTTGACTTGGTCTCATACCCTGAAGGTCTTGGTCTCACCTCTGTCTCTGTTTGTGTTGTGCTTTAATCTACAATTTCCTCTTTTGAATCCTTGCTCTTCACTCGGCACTAAAGCAGCAAAACACTGAATATAAAATAAGATCGGAGGATGTTTTGAGGGTGGAAGCCGTCAGGCGGTGATGGTGATGAACATGATGATGATGGGTGTGGATGTGAACGTCCTGTTTAGAGAAGAGAGAGAGACGAAGAGAGAGAGAGAGAGAACGACCCGTTATCGATATCCTCGCTGGAATCTAGTTTCCTTTGTCGCCGTTGGCATTTCCGCTTCTCCTTTTCCCAAAAATTCTCTCGGGGAAACAAATGGAGGGAGAGAAAGAGAGACCAGTGCATGATGGGAAGGTTGAAAAATACAATGGTTTTTTAATGTAGATGGCGCCATCCAGTATCCGTAAGAATACAGTGCAGTTAAAATATTACACTATATAGCTATATTAAATTTGGGGTTTATTTATTATTTTCTCCTGGGTTACAGTCACAGTTTTAAACACTTGGTTAATGTTAAAGTTCCTTGTTTACGTTTGGCAACAACACTACTTGGGTCAGGTTTAATAAAACATCACGATTGGGCTTAAAATATGTACAATTGTTACGTTATTTAAGTTACGGACGTCAATTAAAACGCTGACTGTTGATTTAACTCAAACGGTGGTCTCCTGGGTGAAAGTCCCGTGTTTGTACGACATCCACACAAACCTGCTGCCTGGACTTAATCCGGGAGAAAATATTACAATTTTTATGTTTCAGTTGGATTTTCAAACTAAAATTCCTCTAAAGTTTAACGTCCAGCTACAATCATCTAGAAAAAAAGATAGCAGTTGATAAAAATGTAAGATAAAGAAAAACATAATAATATTAATAATATATATTCTTTATTTTGATAATCTCCTAAAAAAGACACTTGAATATTGTATAGTGTAGATTGTAAAACATATTACATATTGTTTAAATTGTACTACATTAATATGGGAAGTGCAGAAGCCAATTTAATTCTAACGTCTGAATTGTTATGTTGATTAAAAGCCTAAATTTATACCTTTTTGACTCAAATTCAACATAAATAAATACAATAGAAACATCTGCTCCAATGAGAAGGTTGGAAATTGTTATGATTCACAATTGTACAATTTGTATTGATCTGTTTGTCCCTATACTTCATAGTAAATGCAGTCCTATGACACTGACTGTCTTTTACGGTAAAACTCCGTAAATATCTCGTGGCTTCTTGATGCTTCCGACTATCTGCTGATAAAGAAGAACTTTGTGACTCATGCAGAGAAAAAAACAAGTGACAGGAAATTAGATGTTGATTGTGCACTTTAAGCCCAACTACCGTTTTTTTATTAGCCAAAATAAATGATCACTCGGAAGATGAAGCCAATCCAGATAACGAGAGTTCACAGAGTACAGTTCCTTCTTCTCTTTGATACGCTGGAACTCAAATGTTTCTTTTGTTGGCGACAAAGAACTTTCTTTTCACTCAAATACAATTTAAAAAGGATGAGTCATGAGTGCAGATAAATACAATTTGTAAGCAGGTTTTACATTAAAACTCTCGTCATACCGACATGTTTGTTATCTAATAATCTATCTTCACAACTTGTCTGAGCTCACTGAGCTGTATTAAAGGTACAGGAGTTAATATTATCAGTATTAAGTATTAAGTAAGTACAAATTCAAGGTAATTTAATTAATTTAATTAAACTTAATGCTTATATTCCCACTATAAACGAGAGGTACATATTGTGCTTTTTACTGTATTACATCTAAGAGGTACATATTGTACTTTTTACTGTACTACATCTAATAGGTACATATTGTACTTTTACTGTACTACATCTAAGAGGTACATATTGTACTTTTTACTGTACTACATCTAAGAGGTACATATTGTACTTTTTACTGTACTACATCTCAGCGGTACATATTGTACTTTTTACTGTACTACATCTAAGAGGTACATATTGTACTTTTTACTGTACTACATCTCAGAGTTAAATATTGTACTTTTTACTGTTTATTTTACTGTTTTTTTACTAGATATTGTACTTTTTTCTGTAATACATCTAAGAGGTACATATTGTACTTTTTACTGTACTACATCTCAGAGGTACATATTGTACTGTACTTTTTAATGACTATCAGTTTGTCTTGTAGTTGTACTTATGGACTGCAGGTGGCGGCGTAGTCAACAAAGTGTGTGTGTGTGTGTGTGTGTGTGTGTGTGTGTGTGTGTGTGTGTGTGTGTGTGTGTGTGTGTGTGTGTGGTCCATCCTGTTTTTGAGCAGACAGTCATCGTCAGCACACAGTTTTAGGGACATGAGGCACGAGGCCATCTAATGTCACTCGTGACCTTTTGACCTGGAAATGTATGGCGGCGTCACGGGAAGTGAGGAGGATCAGAGATGATGGGAACACACACACACACACAAACACACACGCACACAACGACAGGTGTGTGAGATCCATGAGATCAATGGAAATGGACGGGCCACGGGGTCAAAGGTCAAGACCATTTCTACTGCAATAAGCACATTTCTACGTAATGCGACCAGGAAGACGGTTCACTGCTTGTCTCTTTGACTCTTTATAGTCTTTGTAGCGTTTAAGTTGGTAATTATGTATATTTCTGTATTTCTTTGTGTCTTTTTGTAGCTCTTTCTATTCTCTTTGTATTTTTTTTAGGTATTTGTTTAGTTTTTTGTATCTTTTTTTTGTCTTTTCACGTCTTTGTAGTTGTTTTGTGTCTTTTTATTATTATTTTTGCGTTTCTTTAGGGAGTTTTTCTATCTGCTTTTTGATGTTTTATTTTGGTAATTTTTTATATTATTTAATTTTTTTATATTCTTGACATTTTTTATATTCTTAAAAAAAAAAGACATTTCCCAACCTCTTTTTGTATTCCCTCCTCTCTCCCTCCCTCCCTCCTCCCATGTTTCTTGCCACCCTCGTTTTCTCATGGCCTTCTGTCCTCTTCTACTCTGTCCTCCTTTTTCTCTACACCTCTCTCCCTTTTCTTCCTCCTCATGATCCACCCTCACCTCCTCATCTCCCTCCTTAATTCACTCTCCCGCTCCTCACCCTCTCCTGCACTCTCTTTCTCATCCTCCACCTTGTTCCTCCCTCCCTCCTTTATCCTCCCCTCTCTGATGTCTCAGCTTCTGGAAGTCAAGTCAGTATGCTCCTCCTCCTCCTCCTCCTCCTCCTCCTCCTCCTCCTCTTCCTCACTTAATCTAACTCCTTCCCTCCCTCCCTCACTTGCCACTTTGCCTCAGAGCTGCTGGTCGCCTCGGCTCAGTGCTCAGAGATGCATTTGAGTGTCTGAACAAAGTCTGGATAAACGAGGCTTAGAAACCTGCAGGGGCGGATTGCAGGGGATTTTAATTGAGACAGTGACACCCCAATACAGGTACTGTGTGTGTGTGTGTGTGTGTGTGTGTGTGTGTGTGTGTGTGTGTGTGTGTGTGTGTGTGTGTGTGTGGGGGGGGCCGTCTGTCTGCTGTATGTTTTAACTTAAATACTTTTATTATGTCTTCATTGTTGAAAAGTTGATGAAGTATTCACCTCAGGTTTCGTGTGTGTGTGTGTGTGTGTGTGTAGACTGTATAGCAGAGAATAATTGAGTGACATGTGTGATATATGGTGCTGAATCTCCTTTAATTTATTTAATTTAATTTTTTTTTGGATACGTTTTGAGTCAAAAAAACTTCTTTTTTAGTGTTTGACTCGCTGCAGAAATCTTTTTAACGCTTTTGTTATGTAAAGCTCTGCAGGTACACAACTTTGTAAACAACATAAACTCTGTTGTAGTAAACATGTTTAAGTCATTAATTCCCCAAAATGAGGTCAAGCTTTGCTTAACTCTTGGATCTCATACATCAAAAAGTAGAATGTGTGTAAAGTCACGTTTAGAACCAATCTTCAAATGTAGTCATATTTCTGACTACATTGTAATGCATCTCTCTCACACACACACACACACACACACACACACACACACACACACACACACACACACACACACACACACACACACACACACACACATTCTTGCACGAACATAAACAGGGTTTTTTGGCATTATCCCACTAATCCACTTCTATTAGTATTTGTCTACTGACCTGACGTTGAATTCCAGACAGCTGTGTGTGTGTGTGTGTGTGTGTGTGTTTGTGTGTGTGTGTGTGTGTGTATGTTGCGTGTGTGTGTGTGTGTGTGTGTGACACAGTGGGGCTGCTGTGTCGACAGAAGACCTGTTTCTTTAAGTCTTTAGTGCCGCCAAGGGGTCTATTAGTGTGTGTGTTTACGTGTGTGTGTGTGTGTTTGTGTGTGTCAGTGCTGGCGTGAATGAGTAAGCACCTTTGCATACTAATTCATGCTTGTGATGATTCATGCCTCCTCTGATTAATCAGATGAAAACACGACGTGCAGCTGAATAACATGAGGACGATGTTCCCTCGTTAAAGAGAATCACTAACGAGCAAAATATTAACGAGCAATACAAAAAAAAAGCTCGGGGGTGAGAGGAATAAAAACTTTTAATTGAATGCTGTAAAAGTTTTGTACCATGTTATGCATTATTCATTTGTACTCTACGCCACTTATATTTGCCCCAAATCACACGAGGCCGGAGAGCTCTGGTGATGGGGAACGAGGAAACGAGAAGCAGGTCACGGTTTCTGCTCCGGTGGTTTATTTTTAGTCTAATGCAGAGCTGGCAGAAAGTTATTGTACGTCACAAGTGAAGCGGCAAAGAGCTTCAGGGAGGAGACGAAGGTACTGCAGAGAACCGGGAACCCAAACGCTTAGAAAAAGAACGTCGCGTAGAACACTGTTTAATTTAAAGTTTATTTTGAGCTGGAACTTTTTTTTTTTTTACAAAAACTTGGTTGGAATAGTGAAAAAAACAAACATTTTCTAATGATGAAATAAATGTTTCATTTACTTTTTTATGTTTTGCATGTAAACTCTATATTTATTGTACATAAATATTATGACACGTAGTATGAAAGGATAACACCAAACAATATCGGCTTCTTAAGGGCCTAAAATGTCTCCTAAAAAATACCTTTTTTTAAACTATTGTCCACCAGGGGGCGACTCCTCTGGTTGTATAGAAGTCTATGCTTCACGTGTTAAAGCTGCATTCTCTCTCCTGACCACCAGGGGGCGACTCCTCTGGTTGTATAGAAGTATATGCTTCATGCGTTAAAGCTGCACTCTCTCTCCTGACCACCAGGGGGCGACTCCTCTGGTTGTATAAGTCTATGCTTCACGTGTTAAAGCTGCATTCTCTCTCCTGACCACCAGGGGGCGACTCCTCTGGTTGTATAGAAGTCTATGCTTCATGTGTTAAAGCTGCATTCTCTCTGCTGACCACCAGGGGGCGACTCCTCTGGTTGTATAGAAGTATATGCTTCATGTGTTAAAGCTGCATTCTCTCTCCTGACCACCAGGAGGCGACTCCTCTGGTTGTATAGAAGTCTATGCTTCATGCGTTAAAGCTGCATTCTCTCTCCTGACCACCAGGGGGTGACTCCTCTGGTTGTATAGAAGTATATGCTTCATGTGTTAAAGCTGCATTCTCTCTCCTGACCACCAGGGGGCGACTCCTCTGGTTGTATAGCAGTCTATGCTTCATGTGTTAAACCTGCATTCTCTCTCCTGACCACCAGGGGGTGACTCCTCTGGTTGTATAGAAGTCTATATAAATGACTCTACTTCTCTCTTGATTTATTCCCTCAGTAAACAATGTAAACATGAGTTTATGTCTCAATCTCTAGTTTCAAGTCTTCTTCAATACAGCATGATGTTCATTTAGTAAATTATGCTCATTTAGAGTCAAACAGACCATAAAGCAGGGGATGTTTTAGGGGCGGGGCTACACGGTGATTGACAGGTCTCTGCGTCACTCCTCTGCATTCCAAATATGGTCACTTCCTGTTCACTGGTTGCAAAAAAGCCAAGATGGCGACGGCCAAATCGCTGACCAGCTACAATGTAGCACTAAAGACTCACTGTGAGGATCTAGTCAGGAAGGAATGCTGCATTTTCCACACAGACTATTTATTTTGTCAACGGCAACAGTTTAAGTTTTCCAGTAATTCGGGATAAAGAAAACACCTCGCCGGCCTCCTGCTAATGAAGGAGAACGAGCCGGCGTATCAATCTCTGTCTCGTTCGATGTGAAAGGTGAGGGCAGGATGAAAGAGGGGGTCAATGATGGAGAGAGCACGGGTACCCGGACGGGAGAAACCATTGTACACGAGAGGCGGGGGTGGGGGGATTTAAAAACACTGAAAAAGTGAATGAGGTCTGGTGGTGGAGAAAAGAGGGAAAGGTAAAAAAAAAAAATAGAAAGTAAAGCATCTGTTAGCTATTTACTTTATCGCTTCATCATGTGAAGCATACACACACACACACACACACACACACACACACACACACACACACACACACACACACACACGCTACTTGTGTAAACACACTTTTTTGGGGCCTTCTAGCGAACATTTTATTCCATAATTTCCGCTTCATTAAAAGCTGCAGGAATATGAAAGCTTTGTACGTTGAGTCCCTGATTGGAAAAATGTCTTTGAACTGCTTCCTGTGTTTTCTATCACTTTAACAAATGGTCTTCAAATCTTCATGAATGATCGTCCAGATCTCCTCTCGTTTGGTAGTTTTACAGTAGAGACGGCAGGTGAACCCTCACCGACTTCTCTTCAGTTCATTGTCCGCTGTCTTCCTGATTGTCTGTCCTGTGGTTTTAATGGTTTTAATGGTTTCTTTTGATTGAAGCCACAATTGGACAGAAAATCCCCCAAAAAGAGCTTCAACTCTTCTCTCTGGCAAGATGGCCCCCAACTCTGTGTGACCTTCCCCGTCACATCTCTGGTTTGTTGTTTGTCTTTGAGGATGATTTTGGGGGTTTTCTTTGATATTAATTGACACATTTTCTTACGTTAATGCCGCTGCAAACCACTTCAGAGCTTTTGGTTTCATGCGTTCGCCACAAAAATGAACAAAACAAAAGAAGCAAATTGTCCCCGGACACAATGAGCGCTTGTGTCGCCTTGAAGGAAACTTTGTTTGAGCACAAGGAATAAAAAAACAACAGAAAAGTCTGGATGCTTAAGGCAACCAAACTGGATCCAACCCGATGATGGACTCGCTGAACCCTCCACTCTGACGTGCAGACTCTTCAGACATCTCCGCAGTGGCACTTTGGATTTCTACCATTCAAACTGCATTTCAAACCTCAATTGAACCTGCAGAGATAACCGTCTGCAGAGTATGGAAGCCCATTTCCACCAGCAAAAAAAAAGAAGAAAAAATCACTTAAAAAGAAAAAAAATAATAATAATGAGCCTTTTTTTTTATTACTTATTTTTATTCATCAGCATCCCGAAAGTTTTTTTTTCTGGCAGAAAAAGTAATAAAAAAATAAATAAAAAGGCTTATTATTATTTATTTCTTTTTAAGTGTTTTTTTTGGGTTTTTTTGCTGCGGAAATAGGCTTCCATAGCAGAGAGCCCCCTTGAGGCGACTGTTTTATTTTGATCATCCTAACCTTCACTTCGAGGCGGTAAACCAACGTACTCGATGACCCCGGCGGCGGTTTACTCCGATCACGGCGCGCTGAGGGACGTGAGGCTCATGTGGAAGTGTGCGTATAGAGACGCACACACAGACGCACACACAGACGCACACAAAGACGCACACACAGACGCACACAGAGACGCACACACAGACGCACACAGAGACGCACACAGAGGGAGGTCGTCGCTCTGAAAGGTCACTGTGTTTAAGTCGGGCGGCTTTAAAGGTCAAGATGAGGCTCGAGGGCGAGTGTTTACAAGAGAGTGATTTATACAAAACCCATGAGTGTGTGACTCGTCATCGAGGTAGGAGGAGAAGAGGGAATAACACAACTGGGATGTGAACGATTCCAGAGATTGAATCCATGTAAGTCCAATTGGTCCAAACTGTAGTTTAATTACCAAAAACTGTGTCATGAGAAATTCAAAGAAATGTGAGGAGAAAACAGAAGGAAAGAACAGGGGAAGGAAGGGATTATAAAAGGGACAGGGAAGGAAGGAAGGGAAAGAGATGGGAAGGGATGAGGGAAGGGATGAGGGGAAGGGGGAGGAAGGAAGAGAAAGAGAGAAGGGAGGAAGTACAAGAAGGAGGGAAGGGATCAAATGAGGAAGGAAAGAAAGAAAGAAGGAAGGAAGTGAAAGGAGGTGGGAAACCAAAAGGAACGGAAAAGGTAAGGAAGGAAAAGATGGAAGAGGGGATTAAAAAGGAAGGGAGAGAACAAATGAAGAGGGAGAGGGGAGGGAAGTAAAAGAGGATGGAGGAAAGAGATGAAATGAAGGAAGGAAGGAAAATAAAAGGAATGGGAAGGAATGAAAGCAGGGATGAAAATGGGAAGAGAAGGAAGGAAGGAAAGAAGGTAGGGGGAGGAAGTACTGAAAAGATGTAAATAAAGAAAACAAAGAAGGGAAGGAAACCAAAAGGAATGGAAAGAAGGAACAGATGAAGGATAAAACGGAAAGAGAACAAAGGAAGTGATAATAGAATGGAAACGTAACACAGGAAGGAAGGAAGGAAAAGAGCAGAGAAGGAGGGAAAGAGTGGCGTCTTCCCGCTCCACTCTGGGATGGACTTCCACGACATTCCTCGGCCTCCGAGCTTTCAGGTTAAAACAAACTAGAAACACATTTCTGTCTGAGGGGTTTACGCTGCCGTCTGGTTCTGGTTAGCTTCGTCTCTCGGAGCCTCTCGTAGGGTTTCTCTCGGTCCTGCTCACCACTTCCTGTCTGTCCCTCTCGCTCCATCACCGTCAATGTCACGGTCCTGCTGCTGTATTATATTTCATATCGTGAGGTTTATACTCGTGTTTTATGTAAAAATATGATTTTGTTGAGGTTGTTGAGCTGGAGCTCATTTTAAACTATTAACTCATCATTATGCTGATTATTTTCTACATAAATCGATTAATTGAGCCCAAATTGAGTTGAGTTAATTTAGTCCAAACTAATATATTAAATTAATAAATATCCTGCAAAAATATTTACTCAAATGTTGATTTTTCAGACCTCCAGCATCCCGAAGCTTCTAAAAATGAATCAGACTTCTCTGTAAAGATCCTGCTCCATGTTTGTATTGCTTTTATCAGTGAAATATTCATATAGATGAAGCTGGATGTGTTGAATCTGTAGAATTTCACCCTTTTCTTTTATAGTAAAATTGTGGCTGGAGACAAAGATGGCTTCTAACTAGAACCCGATGGTCGGTCGGTAACGTTCACTGATTACAACATTTAGAGACGTCCACTTCCCCCCAAAGCTTTGGGTTAATTTACGAACCATTTTTAATTTAATTGAATCCCCTCTCTCTCTCTCTCTCTCTCTCTCTCTCTCTCCCTCCCTCCCCCCCTCTCTCTCTCCTGGCTGCAGGGGGACCACACGTGGGCGACCATGTTGGGTCAGAGTGTGCGGTTGCAGCCGGTGCCGATCCAGAGCCTGTCGGAGCTGGAGCGGGCCCGGCTGCAGGAGGTGGCGCTGTACCACCTGGAGGAGCGAGACCTGGACTTCAAGATCAGCATCCCGAGAGGTATGTTCGGTCTTACCTGTATGCTAGTGCAGGGAGTCAGTTAGCTTAGCATAAAGACTCGAGCAGAGGGAAACATCTAGCCTGATTTAATGATAAAAAAAACTCCAGCAACTCTTAAAACTCAGTAAATAAGATGTTTGTATCACGTTTTGTTTAATCTGAACATAAACAAAGTAAAAACAAGAATTTGTGGTTTCACGAGGTTTAATGTGAGCTGGATGAGTTTTCCCTCTTAAAAGCACAAATAAAAGACATTTTCTGTTATTTGATGAGCTTCAGAGATGTGTGGAGATGGATTCTTGCCTTTTTAAACTAGCTAGCTAGCTGTTAGCTAAGCTAACTAGCTACCAGCTGCAGCTTCACATTCAGAGACGACAAATGGGTTGAGATGCACCTGATCGCGTGGAGGCTCTGTGGTTCAAACTAACTTTATTATTCTTTGCTACCTCGACGAAGGCAACTCAGACCAGGTCCAGGCCTTCTGTTCTTACCTTTCACAATAAAAGCCTTTTTACGTATAAGATAAATATTTTCGTGTCTCTACTTTCGTATCATCTCAGAATTAATTTGGATAAGAAAAGGTCGAGAGGTGAAGATGCAAAAGTCTGCTTTGCTTGAGTGATTTTCACATTGTGGTGTAAACAACGAGTCCCGACCGCTCGATGCCTCTCGAGGGACTTCCGATGTTTTGTGGTGACGAGTGGCTCAAAGGCCGAAGTTGAACTGTCCTCGAGGGAGATACAAGAGTCCGTCAGGGAATCTCAGGAATGAGGACGAGTCCTTCGTCCATCTGGTGAAACAAACAAAGAAAACAAAGTTTACAACGTGTATTTCGTCCACGTATCTTAAATACTGCGAGTGCAGGTCAGAAAATAACGAGTGAGATATCAGATCTGGCTGGAAGCCAAAACTGAGCGCAGAACAAATTACCTTTTTTTTTTAAACGCTTGAAAACAAAGAAGAAGAAGAAGAAAAAAGACCAATGTTGTTGTTTTTCCTGCTTGAAAAAGGCCCCTTGATGTCTCGGCCTCCTGCGGATACAATACATAATCTGGAGGGGAGCTGCAGCCAAGAGAACGGTTTTTATTGGTTATTTTTCAGACACAATATGAGACGAGGAAACCACACAAGAAGACTTCAGTGTCCATGTTTAGTCTTCAGCTTCAAACTTAAGAATCACTTTGAATTTCTCACGATTTCTGTTATGAAATTGAGTCCCTTTCTTTTTAATTCCTCAGGAATGTTTTTGTTGCTCCGGGTTCCTCTGAAGCTTAAAGGCGGATCTAACTTATTGGTGAAGGTTGGATGAGGAAAGATTCCTTAAAGTTGCTACGAGGAACTTTTATGTTGTGTTGGGTCTGGCGCCCCCTGTGGACGAAGGTGGTAGTGTCTCTGAGCACCAGGGTCCCTTTAGAAAACTGCTAATTTTACTGCAGCAGGGTCTGAATGTCTGATCCTCTCAGTTCTGGGTCTGTCCATGGTGGACTGGTCTCTGCTGGTCTATAGAGGTCCAGGACTACCCTGAGGTCTATAGAGGACCAGGACTACCCTGAGAGGACAGTTTCACCAACAAACCGTAAATCTCTCAAACACCTCGGCGACTCCAGACTGGGAGATTATTTTTTTTTACATCTGTTGTCATCGGGTCGAGAGGATCACAGGAAAAAAACGCAGCTGATTGTAAAAGTGTTTATTTCTGTGAAGCCTCTCTCTAAACTGCTTTTCTCAGACTCCATACCTGACCTTTGACCTGACCTTTGACCTGACCTTTGACCTGACCTTTGACCAACGCTGGATGAGTTTTTTTTTGTGTGTAAAAACTCATAAACTCCACTTTTTCAAACCTGCAAATAACACATTTGATTCGACCCCTTTTCAACAATAACAATCTGGACTACAGGCACTTCACTTATGCTGAATTTGACTCTTTTCCAAAGTGATGGTCCTGCAACTCAGTCGCCAGAAATAAATGTTGGCAATGCACGTTTCTGCAAACCCTGAACCTTAAATGCTTCATATCCGCCTTGTGTCACGCTTGCAGAAATGCACATTGGGTTTGATTTATTTATTTACCACTGTTTTCATACTGCAGTCTCCTGGGTGAAAGTCCTGTGTTTGCATGACCAATCCCACACGCCTTGTGATGGACTTTCTCGCCTTTTTATACTCGTTGTCGCTTGAAATCAAAACTTTCTGCAGATCTTCTGCATCCAAATATTTTTGCAACCACAGAAACACAAAGTCAAATCTTATGCATTAATACATTTTTTAATAAATATGAAATGTTTCTGGTTGTGTTACAAACAATAGCCTCAAAGTGTCCTGTTATAACTCAGTTGACGCAGCCGCATAAATAAAACCTCACAACGGTCTCAGAGGAATAAATGTAAGTAAATGATTCTCCTCTGAAGCAACTCACTTCCTGTGAGACTCGACTCGCCCCTCCTCGCTAGCTTCATTTCTTTTTTTTTTTTGGGGGGGGGGGTATCTTTAGGGATGAATGTAAACTCTTTTTTTCCCATCAGGTCGGGGTTCAATCCCACGCTGGGATTCATGGGAAAAGACAATGAAATCAGTGCTTTGTCTTTTTAAATTCAGGCAAATAGACGTCCCTGGAATATCTCCACATCTGGGCTGTTTGTGCTGCCCCATGTGTGCCCGGTTTGGGAGAAATACCTTGTTGGATTAATTATTTATAAACACCAGTTTACCAAAACAATGTCTTTAACCCACGTAAAACCGACCAAAAGCTTGTAAAAACACAACAAAACACAATAAAACACAAAACACGCGCACACGTTGCCTGTTTCCACTGGATGGGAAGTTTTTTGGGAAAATCTGGGAAACTTACTGGAAAAGTGAATGAATAATGGGAATAAATAAAAAAAAGGTATAAAACATAGACAAAAAGGACATTTTATCGGCTATAAATGATATGAAAATGATTCATTCATAAACGCTATAAAAACAACATGTCTTCTTCTGTAGGTGCACATTTGTAGTACTATTACTGAAGCCAAGGATCCGAGTACTTCCTCCGTAAGTGTGCACGTGTGCGTGCACGTGTGCGTCTCCGTGCACGAGTGCGTTGGGTTTCCTTGGCAGGACCTGAAGGATTCTTTGTGGAGCGTGTCAGCGGTTGTGGGACAGATTTGCTCTTATTTGGTGTGTTTATGTTCCGTTTGGTGTTGGTTCTCATGCCCCTCTCTCCCTCTCTCTCTCTCTCTTTCCCTCTCTTTCCCTCTCTCTCCCTCTCTCTCTCTCTCTCTCTCTCTTTCCCTCTCTCTCTCTCTCTCTCTCTCTCTTTCCCTCTCTCTCCCTCTCTCTCTCTCTCTCTCTTTCCCTCTCTCTCTCTCTCTCTGTGTCTCTCTGTGTCTCTCTCTCTTTCCCTCTCTCTCTTTCTGAATCTACAGGGATTCGCTCTCTGCTTCCTTTGATCCTCTTTCACTCGCGTTGGTTCTAATGTAATCAAACTTTTTCTCAGATTCTAGATTCTCAAATATTCGTATCCACTGCATTATACCTTAATTCTTAAATTGAGCATTTTTGAAAATAGATTGGATTAAAGAAAAAAAACAATTTTGAGTTGTCAGGCAAAATATAATTGAGGGATTCATTAATAATAAAACCATAAGTCTTGAACAAGGTGGTTTTAACAACCTAAAACTTCCATAAAAGATCAAACAAAAGATCATCTCAAACGATACATTTATGAGACCCACAGATTCTAAATGACATCAGCATCACATATTTCTGATAAATCTGTATGCAGATATTAATATGCAATTATTATTAAAATTATAATATTAAATATTATATATATTTTTTAATTCATTTTATTATTATTCATTTATTATATATTTTATTATATATTAAATATTATATTTTTAATAATAAAATTAAAGATATCAATCATGCAATTAATGAACTTACGTTACACGTCTTCAAACATCAAACAGGAAACCGTATGAACTCTGTTGATCTCCTCATTCCATGATGTGATCCTGATATGATGCGTTTTACCAGAACTTTCCGCCAACGACAAAAATAATGACTCATAACTGCAGGAAAATATACAAATCGGTTAAAGTCGGAGGCCCTGCATTCGTCTCGGTTTGTCATGCCCTTTATGTGATCGCACAATGTGAGTGCATGCATGTGCACACACACACACACACACAAACATGCACACGCCAAGGGATTAGCCTTAGCTGGAGGTGGCGTGTGTGTGATGGGAGGGGCCGTGCGCTTTGGAAATAAACTTTAATTTCCTGCAGTCATGGGAATTTGACCCCTTTATCCTGACATGACAACACACACACACACACACACACAGAAATACTCTAGTGTTTCTAGTGTTTCCATGCATTGAGCAGGGAGACGGGCAAAGGGAGTCCCGTATATTCTGGACCGTTATTTGCGATGCAGGGAACGCCGGTCGTTCCCTAAAAGGGAAAAGCCCCCGATGCTGCATTAGTGATTCTAAACACCGGGATGAGAAACCCAAACAATAGCTGCTTCCACATGGACGCCGTCGGAGGTCGTAAAACAGAAACGCACACTGTGTAGAACTCCACCGTAACTAATGTCAATGTTTGGCTCGGGATCTGCAGGAATGCTCAACATGCAACATTTTGCTAACCGCATCTCCCAAAAGGGGAAAGTTTCTATTTTCACATCTTTGGGTTTCATGTCGTCCTCTCGTGTCCGTGCACAGAAAACAGAGAAGTTCTTTGTAAAGGAGTTTGCATGGAATATGATCATGTTATAAGTCGCCCCGGTTTATTGTTTCCTTAAAGCAAACAATACTTTCTGTTTACTAATCAGCTCTTTAACCGCAGCTCATGGACTTCTAAGGAGATCAAGTTTGCAGTTTTTCATAGAAGCATCATCATTTATTTTTATTTTTTTCAAAAACAAGATTGACAATACATTTGAGAATAAGTTGGACATAAATTTCAATGCAAATAATGATTTCAAGTGTTCAAAAGGTGGATTTATTTTCTTTAATAATATAAAACTTCAATTTACAGTGAAATACTGTATTGTGCTTATACTGTGTATTGGTAAAAGTGCAATGCATTCTGGGAGACGATGCCACCTCCCATGATCTCGACAGTAGTTGTGTTTCTTTGGGTTATTGCTGACACATTGCTGTACATTTAGATTACAATGGTTTACAGTAATTCGCCAATTCTGTAGAAATCCTGTAAATTGTACAAATATTGTAACTTTTTAATTATTACAGCAAAGTACTCAATGCTTTGATGACGGTAGGTTTCTGTAGTCTTTTGATACAGTAAAAGACTGTTTATTGTACTGTAGCTTACCGGTGAAAACACATGTCTGCAGGGTCAAAAACAAACAAACAAAAAGGTCTGTAGAGGGTTTTGCTGCATTGTTGGAGGACGAGGTGCAAGCGTTCATGAGGAAAAGATAACAAGGAAAAAGGAGAGGAAAGGGAGGAAGGTCACAACGAGGGCGTATTTATTTTTGAGGGGATAGAAGTGATGACTCAGTTATTTCAGGGCCGATAAAAGACAAGCTCGTTTCGTGCGTTTGTGTTGCAATTCTCACGGAAACGCACACGTTTCGAATGAATTAAACAGACGTCCCTGAACGCAACACAGTCGGCTTCTCTGTTCACACGTTCTTCAGCCTCACGAATCATTTTGTTCACGGTGACTTTTCTTTTTTTTCTCTCTCAGAAATACACAAACGGCGAAAATCCCTACGCAGGAAGTTCGATTCCTTCTCAAAGGAAAAGAAAGAGCGAGGTGAGTTCATCGCACAAACACGGTCACATGTGGTTTCACATAAAAACGTTTGTCCCCCTTGAAGCCGCCGCCCACATGCTGGCTGTTTACAGTAAATATGGCCGTCAAACCACAACGGCCCCTTGAGTCCGTGAAGCATCGCCACAGTGACGTCCTCTGGCTTTCACCGCTAATGCTCTCCTCCGTACTTGAAGTGCTGTGTTTATAAAGCACAAGTGGCTCAGGGCTGCAGTCTGATGGGGCGTTCAGGGACTCTTTGTGACTCTGCCTCCGTCCTGCGTTGTTACGACTGAACAGAAACGCCCTCCGCAGTCCTGCTGTCACCCTAAATAAACTTTGGTTACTCTAATGTTTGTGGTTGCTCGTGTCTCATGTTTTACACGTCTTGAATTAACTCACTAAGACGACAGTTTTATCTCATTACTTGCAGAATTTATAAAATTATTTCGTTTTTTCAACCAAACTACCAACAGTAAGGTTGAGACAACAAAATCACGTAAAGTTGGGTTTAGGCCACAAAACCACTTAAAGTTGGGTTTAGGCAACAAAACCACTTAAAGTTGGGTTTAGGCCACAAAACCACTTAAAGTTGGGTTTAGGCAACAAAACCACTTAAAGTTGGGTTTAGGCAACAAAACCACTTAAAGTTGGGTTTAGGCAACAAAACCAGCCACTGTTCACATCTCTTTAAAAGAAAGGTGCGATTATAACTTATTTAATGCAAAGTGGCGACCATAGGGTGATAATAGGACATGTGAACACCTCCAGCCACTTCAACTGCTTTCAGTTTGTCACATTCCCACCCCTCCCCTTTGCCACCTCTTCCACCTCCTCTTCCTCTCTCCCGCTAAGCCTCAGTGATCAATGTGACTCCAACCTCTCATGAAGAGATGTTCTCTATTCTCAGGTGATTATCGCGGCAGTGCAGAGATACGAGCCAACACACACACACACACACACACACACACATTCCCAGGCTGTCTTTAAATCCCGCCTCCAGCCTCTTACACAGGAGGACTTAGCTAAAGCTAACGCTGCTAATCAAAACACGGAACATCGGGACCTGGCAGCGATCCCGCTGCCCCGATATTACCGAGGTCATGGCCGTGTGGCCTTCAGGGGTCTGCAGGCTGCGGATTACAGGAAGCAGGCTTACATATACACATATGAAGGGATATATCTACGTTAGTGCATTTATAACATGTGGTTATGTGGTCTCAATCTCTAGTTTCAAGTCTTCTTCAAAACAGCATGTATTGGTACTGGTAATTTAGAGTCAAAAGGACCATAAAGCAGGGGATGCCTAGGGGCGGGGCTACCGTCTGATTGACAGGTTGCTACCGGAGTTGTAAACGTCGTCACTCATCAACAAGTCCAAACATTGTCGCGTCCGTTCACTGGTTGTAAAGAACAACACGGTGACGGCCAAAAAACAATTATTACATAATCTAAAAAAATATACTAGAAGACATATTTGAGTATTCCTCTTCTTGTTTGCCCTCAAACCGGCCTTTTCCCCAGACGTAATTATTTTAAGGAAAAGGTCGAGCCTTACTAAGCTTCCTACAAATTTACTTTTAACCCCGAGGGGTTTCATCATTGTCGTGATTTCTTTCTGCTACTTTGTATCATTTCTGCTGTATTGCATTGGCCGTCGTAAAGGGAATCCCTCGTCTGCTGTCCAAGGACGCAGTGTGTTGTACACATTTGAAGGCCCTCTGAAGGAAAATTGTGATTATATAAATAATACAAAAAAAGGTAATAATAAATACAGAGCTAATGAGTCCAAATTCTCCCACTCAGGTTATGGTTAACCCAAAACCTGTATTTACAAAAGAAAGTGAAAGATTATCAGAAGACGTTAAACACATACATGATTTAAATCAATAAATAATACTGGAGATATTTATTCAAAATAATTTTTTTATGTGCATTTTATTTTCGTATTATGTCTACTTTCTAATTTGAAAGGTCAGGAAAAAAATTAAGTACTGCCTCATAAAAAAATAATTTATAAACAAACAAATAGTTTTCTTAATCTTTCCCTTTGTTTTTAACAAATTCAACACGACAAAATTAGAAATTGATGATTAACTGAATATATCTCCTACATATATGCCATAGACGTATTGCTTAAATCATTAGTGTTTGAGGTATGTTACTTGAGGCGGTCTGCCAGATGTTTCTATGTTTAAACATACTCAAATATAAATTTATCTGTTCTAACACGTTTCAAACCTGCCTCGTACGAAGAAGTCAAAAACTAAACATTTGGGTTTACTGTCGCATAAGAACCAGAAAAATAAATTAATTTAAACTATTAATTTAAACACTTTTTTTCGTGTTGATTTTAAAAACCCAAATCCCAGAAAAAAATGTCTTTACCAAACAGTAATTACCATGCAAGGATATTGTTAATATAATAATAGTTATTATTATTATTGCAGTACGTCACTTGGGAATTGACTGAACTTATAGGGCTTTTAAGTTTTATTACACCCCAAAAAAACACATTTCATCTTTTTTATTTCCCTGGCTTCTATCGAGTGTCGTTTCACAAACTTTTGCGCGAACGTTATGCAGACGATGTGATGCTTTCTCTTGCTCGAAAACATATATCGAATGGACTCTCTTAATTTGAGCGGCCGCTCCGTCGCTCTTTAATCCAAAGCCACTGTTTCTGTTGTCGGTGCCCTGAACTCACCCCTCTAACGGCATCTTGAGCCAGATCGCAGTCTTTGCTCCGCCGTTGTGGTCATGTGACGCAGCTTTAGCTTTAGCGGCCGCGAGGCTCCAGGATGACGGCAGCCTGTGAGCCAGTATCGGTCTGAGTGCGGGTTTGTCTGGTTTGTGGCCTCTGACGGGATTACCTGTTCATCCCCCTCTCACCTGCTCTCTCTCCTCCACTCTGTCTATTCTTGAACTCGGCAACTTGAACTCCAATCTCTCTCCCGGGTGGCGGCCGAGCCACACGAGCTGTTCCCCGACACCATTATGTCAAATGTCAAGATTTTTATTTTGGTAGTTTCACTCCGTCCATTATTTCTTTGCACCCTCTGAAGTTTAAAGACAAATCCTCTTCCTGTTTGGAGTATAGATGCGATCAGCCGAAAGGAATGCGCTCTCTAAATAAAACTCAGGACTCCAGTTCCAGTTCTCCAGCAGAGGATTTACAACATCGTTGTGTCCAGACGAGATTAATTTACCTGCAGAACTGTTTTATGGGCCGGATCATTCCGACCATTTTTCACAAACACCTTTTCAGCTGTTTAATGAATACTTAAAGAAAGAGGAACACATTTGTTTTTCCATTACAGATGTGATGTTTCTCTCCTGTGAGCCAACACCAGACATTTTTAGTATTGCAGACACACAATTCTGCAAAAAAGAATTTTTTGCAACCCAGCATCATGCACAGTTTTTAGTTTTTATACCACCAAATAGAGGGATGAATCAAACATTTGCAATCATAGCTCTCTGGAATGTCAAATGTAGCCAGATTGATGCCATGTTAACCTCTTGAAATACTTTAAAATATGTCTTGATAACTTACACTGCGCTTTTGAATAATGAAGAATTGTATCGCTGGAATTGGATTTAGATTCCAGGATAAAGTTTTCTTTCTAAAGCTATCATGTTTGCATTAACTTTCAAATATATCATAGATGTTACAGAAATATTTCTCCATATACAGATATACATTTTTTATATTTTAATTTTATAATTTTATGATTTTGTATTTATTATTTTTTACTTTTCAATTAATTTCTTTATTTCTTTTATTATAATATTATAAAAAAATATAAAATTATTATTATATTATTATTATTGTTATGCACCTTCACTGAGTCAAATTTAAATAAATACATGATATATAATAAATATAATAAATTATTCTGAACACAAACAATTTGTTCAGCTAAATACTTTTTGAGATTGTTTAAAAACTAAATTCGGCAGCAGCATTATTTCCCCTCTATGGTTGAGATAATCTTTCCCGTCCTCCCCTCCACCAGAATCGGCCCCCAAGGCGTTCGGCATCCCGCTGTCCCAGGTCATCGCCCACGACCGGGCCTACAAGCTGCGGCAGGACGCCCTGAAGGAGAGCCGGCGGGACTGCCTGGACCTGGAGGCCAGCGTGCTGCTCTTCAGGGCCGAGAAGAGGCAGTTCTTCAACGGGAGCAAGCCGCTGGTCGGCTCCTCCATTGCGGGCGGAGGAGGGCCCGGCTCGCCGTCCACCAACTCCGTGGCACCGGCGCCCTTTTTCGAGACCCCGAGCAAACCGCTGTCGCCCACATTTCTGGACAACACGGGGCGAGGACATAGGAGGGTGAGGCGGCCTTGAATACCTTAAGGGTTTTGCACCTGGCTAGAAACAGGGGCCTTTTTTCTATTGGTACAAGAGTTTCACAAACTCTAGAGGTCGTTTGACGAACTCTAGAGGTCTTTGGAGGTCGTTTGACAAACTCTGGAGGTTGTTTCACGAACTCTAGAGATCGTTGGAGGTCGTTTGATGAACTCCAAAGATTGTTTAAAGAACTCCGGAGGTCATTTGACGAACTCTGGAGGTCGTTGGATGTCGTTTGACGAACTCTGGAGGTCGTTGGAGGTCGTTTGACGTACTCTGGAGGTCGTTGGAGGTCGTTTGACGTACTCTGGAGGTCGTTGGAGGTCGTTTGATGAACTCTGGAGGTCGTTTGACGAACTCTGGAGGTCGTTGGAGGTCGTTTGACGAACTCTGGAGGTCGTTGGAGGTTGTTTGACGAACTCCGGAGGTCCCCTCAGGAACTCCGGATGTCTTCTCACGAACCACATGTTTTGTGCAACTGTGATAAACAACCCAAAGTATTTGAGGTGTGTGTGTGTTGTTGGTGTGTGTGTTATTGTGTGTGTGTTCATCATGTCTGCTTGAGGCGTCACACCCTGTAATCCTCTCGGCGCTGATCTGGGAGCAGTCGTTATGTTGAGCCTGTAAAGAGCATCATTACAGCTCAGTAATCGAACCTCAACCGGCCATCAAGTGCAGCTGGTGACACACACACACACACACACACACACACACACACACACACACACACACACACACACACACACACACACACACACACACACACACACACACACACACACACACACACACACACACACACGGGAGGTGACAGGCACCCATAACAATCTAACTTAATAAATGTGGCACTTTTTAAAGAGCTGCAACCAACAATTATAATAATACTTTATAATTGTATTTGTATTGTATTTTACATTATAAAAGACATTATAAACTATGTAAAGGCAGAATTTATAGCAGTGTTGTCGAGAGGCTGTTTTTAATTTACTATTTTTGAAGAAGAAAATCCAAACTTAAGACATTTAGTATTAAAAGAATATAGTTTAAATAAATATTCCCCCGGAGCGATTCGTCAGAGACGTGTTTCTGGAGGAAGATGACGAGATCTCGTCCTTCTCGACCCTCTTACAGCTGTCTGCACTGTAGCAGCTCACTGTTTACATGTCTGACCACACACACACACACACACACTCACACACACACTCTCTGCGTCGTGTCCCATGCAGACAGACTCACTGAGAGAGTAAAGGGTGGAATTAATGTCTGGAACCAGATGAATGGAAGACATTTTGAATTATTATAATATTTTTAGTTTCTCTCCGATTAGAGCCAGACCTCCTTCACTTGGGTGAGGATTGATGGAGGTAAAGGGAAGCTTTCAACTGTACTTATGAATCATAAACTCTGCCATTGCGTCAGCGTTCAAGCACTCTGCAGTTGTCAAGTGTTCGATTTATTTATTTTTAATATATTGGATCATTTGTTTATCGAATAACTCCAGAAGTGGAATTAAAAACTACAATATTTTCCAGCGGAAATGTAGTGAAGTAGAAGTATAAATGTGGAAGTATGACAATTGTACAGTTCAACTCTCTCCACTTCCAATAAATTCTCATAATCGTATGAAAAGTTACTACTCGTTTTCCGTGCTTTTTCGGTATGGAAGCCCATTAATGCCAATAAAAGAAGAAAAAAAATAGATACATAAATATCCATGCTAATAAAATTATCCCGATGTAAAGTAATAATTATGAGATAAAAAGTAATAGTTATGAGATAAAAAGTAATATTTCCGTTAACTTCCATAATTTACAGCGCAGATAACCAGAATAAAAAATAAAAATAACACTAATACAATTTGTATTCTTGTATTTGTATTCTCTCTTTTACTTTGGTATATGGGCTTCCTTAGCTACGTGCATTCGGCCCTTTCAAAATAAACTCCCCCCGCAGGGCGGGCTGTCGGTGGACTCCATCTCCGACCTTGTAGAGAGTCAGTCTCGCCTGCTGGAGGCGCTGCAGCTCTCCCACCCGGCCGAGCTGGAGCTCATGAGGTCGCCGGGCGGCTCGTCGGAGGGCCGGACCCAGACCAAGCTGAGCCTCAACCCCATCTACAAGCAGGTGCCCCGGGTGCTGGAGAGGTGCTGCAGCCACATCGAGATCTACGGTGAGACCCCGCAGCTCCACTCGCGCCATTCGCCATCCCTGAATTGCAAATTTGGTTTAGTGCATATGCATTCATATGGTCACACAGAAGTATTTTTTTCCTCGTTTTATTATTATTTTTCTTTACGTTTTAAATAAGTGAAACTTGATGAAACTTGAGTTGTTTGGTGTTGCACCATTTGCTGTCCCCAGGTCTGCAGACGGTGGGGATTTTCCGAGTTGGCAGCTCCAAGAAGAGAGTGAGACAGGTGAGGACGTCTTCTCTTAAAAAAAAGTTTTCTTCAAATGACAAATTAGTAGAACATATTTTTACTTTTTTTTTTTTTACTAAATGTACCAAAACACTAACAATAAGGAAGCTGTTGAGTAAATAATAATCAGAATAAATATGAAGAACATTTTGCCATAAACGTCACTGACTTTTGCTTCATCTAAAAACAAAATAGACAATAATCAAACTTTTGATTTTATTTATTTATTGCACTTTTATTTGGATTTATTGGTCGCACAATTTGCTTCGGCTGGATTTAACCATTCATGCACAACTAAGATGAAAATATACAACAATATTCATTGTGCATGAATAAAATAAAATATCAAACTTGAACTCTCACTCGTTATTGAGAAGCATTTAAATATTTCTGCGGCCGGAACGTTCTTTGCATAAATCTTCCTCCTCACTCATACTGGTTTTATGATTGTGCGACCACATAATAAGTTTCACGTGTGAGTCTTCCCTTGATTTATTGTTTCCTGTCGGACTGGAATATGAAAATAGTCTTCAAGGGAAAAGCTGACGATGTGTGAAATCCTGTATTTTATTTGGGGGGTTGCAGTGACTCCTGTTTGACCCTGTGTGTGTGTTCCTGTCCCTCGTGTGTGTTCCTGTGTGTGTTCTCCGTGGCTACATGTGTCCTCTCCCTCAGCTGCTGGACGACTTCGACCGCGGCGTGGACGTGCAGCTGGACGAGGAGCACAGCGTGCACGACGTGGCGGCGCTGCTCAAAGAGTTCCTGAGAGAGATCCCCGACCCGCTGCTGCCCCGAGAGCTGTACCCCGCCTTCCTGCACGCCAACTGTGAGGACACACACACACACAGAGACACACCAACACACACACACTCACACTAACACACCTGTAACCTGGCTCCGCCCCTCTCCTGCAGCTCTGAGGGGAGCAGACCAGCTGCAGTACCTGCAGCACCTCCTCTACCTGCTGCCTCCCTGTAACTGTGACACTCTGCTGCGCCTCCTCAGCCTGCTGCACACCGTGCAGAGCTTCTCCCAGGACACCGTGGGCACCGACGACGAGGAGGTAGGTCACCCGCTATGGAGATGGACACAGTGGGGGGTCCCGGGCCGATTATGAGACACTTTGTGACACTTTGTTACAATTTGTGACGCTTTGTGACGCTTTGTGACGCTTTGTGACACTTTGTGACGCTTTGTGACGCTTTGTGACACTTTGTGACGCTTTGTGACACTGTGACGCTTTGTGACGCTTTGTGACGCTTTGTGACGCTTTGTGACGCTTTGTGACGCTTTGTGACACTTTGTGACGCTTTGTGACACTGTGACGCTTTGTGACGCTTTGTGACACTTTGCTACATTTTGTTACACTATGTTTAACGCTTTGTTACACTTTGTTTAACGCTTTGTGACACTTTGTGACACTTTGTGACACTTTGTGATGCTTTGTGACGCTTTGTGACGGTTTGCTACATTTTGTTACACTATGTTTAACGCTTTGTTACACTTTGTTTAACGCTTTGTGACACTTTGTGACGCTTTGTGACGGTTTGCTACATTTTGTTACACTTTGTTTAACGCTTTGTGACGCTTTGTGACGGTTTGCTACATTTTGTTACACTATGTTTAACGCTTTGTGACACTTTGCTACATTTTGTTACACTATGTTTAACGCTTTGTTACACTTTGTTTAACGCTTTGTGACGCTTTGTGACGGTTTGCTACATTTTGTTACACTTTGTTTAACACTTTGTGACACTTAATGACACTTTGTGACACTTTTTTGGTATTTATTTGGTATTTTTACTTGTCTTTTTATTAATTTTAATAACCCTAACCCCCCCTCCCCCAGATCCCCGGGAACAAGATGACGGCGGCCAACCTGGCGGTGATCTTCGGGCCCAACCTGCTGCAGCGTGAGCGCGGAGGAGACGCGAGCATCCACTCGACGGGCATCGAGGACAGCACGGCGGTCATCAGCGCGACGCTGGTGCTCGTGCAGAACTACAAGCGGCTCTTCACGGTGCGCACGCCACCGAGCGGGTCATGTGACCCCGGTTTTAAATACGTCTCATCGTGCAGATATTTTTTTCATGTGCTGAGACTTTGAGATATTGACCTCTTGACCTTAATTTAATGGAGATTTGTGACATTTTGGTTAAAAACCAAAGGTCTTTATAGAAAAGTAAGTTGAAAAATTGCTTTTTGGGACTCAGAATTTACCCAATAAAGACATTTATTTTTTACATCCTGTATGTATATGCTTACTTCTAAATATTAACATGTTAAATAAAATGTTAAATTGACAAGAAAAAAAGGACAAAACATAAATAAAAAGTGGAAAAAGCAAATTTAAGATACAAAAGTAAATAAAAACCTGAGATATTGGGTGCATCTTTTCAGATTTAATGACAGTTTCTTAACTTTTCTTAACTTTTTTATTTTATTTTTGGCTTAATTTTACACAGAAAAAAAGGCTTTTTTTTTTTTCACTGCACATAATGTCCTCGGGATTGAACCCAAACCCTTGTGGTGTCTCCAGGTGTCTGCAGAGCTGCAGCAGGAGGTCCTGATGAGTCTGATCCAGACCGACCCGGACATCATCGACTACCTGCTGCGGAGGAAACTCAGGTAACCGACACGTTCAAGTTTGTACTGACAAACAACTTTGTATGTATTTTTTTATTTAAATTCTTCATCTGTTGTTCCGTCTTCATCCCTCCATCCAGCAACAGCCACGTGCCGGTGGAGAGCGCCGGTGAGCCGGGGGGGCGCCGGGACACGGGGGCGTCGCTGGACTCGGTGGGGGCGTCCAGCGGCAGCCTGTCCCCGCTGGAGCCGCCGTCGCCGCTGTTCCCGCCCGACTGCCACGGCGGCGAGGGCGGCCTGAGCAGCGAGGTCTTCCTCAACGTGCTCAAGCTGAACCAGAACCGCAGGCGCCAGGAAACCAGATTCGGTACTTTCTTTATTGGGGGGACTGTGCCTTTTTAAATTTGACTTTCATCAGGCCAAGAAAATATATATTAACCAATTTAGACCTGATGGCAATAAACACACAATCAAAAGAATATGAAATAAAACAGGTTATTATTCAAATCAGGCAGCAGAGAGAGGATTTTTATTTTTGTGGAAATATTGTAGTAATATTTCCATAAAGAAAACAAAAGTGGAGGAAAACCTAAGAGGAATTTTTTTTAAATAAAATGTAAGAAAATACTATTTATAAAATGCTTAAGCTGCCATCACCCTTTCTGCAGCACCATAGAGTCCATAAAAGCTTATTTTATTAAAATAAAATGCATGTTTGTTTCGAGTTTCGATGAAACATGTGGCTGCAGCGCCATCTAGTGGTGACAGACTGTTGGCATGAAGTATTTTTGTATTAAGATAATTCCCTTTTTAAAGTTTTTTTAAAGAGTTCTCGTCTGCAGAAAATACAAAAGAAGAAGAAGAAATAAATGAATGCCACATGTCTTTTTTAATAGGTTTCTGCAGCTTTTATTAAAGTCTTATGAGAATTTAGGGAACGTTTAATCTTAAAATCAATGTTTCCCTAAAAGATGAAAACTTTCCATTTATTCCCACCGTTATGAATGTTTTTAGCATTCATTTTCAAGAAAAAGTGACTAAACAATTCTTTTAATTTAATTATTTTTTTGTACCTCCAGGTGAGGCCCCTGCAGGTAAATCCATCCGCCACATGCGTCAGTTCCACTCCCACCACAACCTGCTCAGCCTGGCCCCGCCCCCCTCGTCCTCCGCCTCCAGACTCCAGGACCCGCCGGGCTTCTCGCTGGGCGCCGGCAGCCTGAGCGGCTCCATGGAGAGCAGCATCTGGGTCAGGCAGGCGGCGCCGGACGACGGGAAGCCGGCGCCGGCCTCCAACTTCTGGGACTTTTTCACCGGGAAAGGGTCGGGCTCGGAGACGATGGTATGACGAGGAAAGGCCGAGGAAAGAGGGGAATGTGACGGAGAGGCGTGGGTCTGGGTTTGAGGTCAGAATTCCTGCTGAAAAAATGGGAAAAAGTGTCTTTTTAAGATCATAAACAATCAAATTAATACTCAGCAGGACCCGCTGTTAAAACATCCTGAATCCTAAATTTCCCACTTGAGCTGTTGCAGAAATTCAGCTGAAGGTTTGAAATTTCCCACCTTTTCCACCATCCCTGGAACGCACCATGTTATGGACGTAGTTGGGAAAAAGATGGAGGACGGTGAGGATATAAAGAAGGAGAAGAAGATAGAGGAAGAGGAGGAGAAGATAAAGAAGATGATGGAGGAGGAAGAAGAAATGTGACACAAATACACAACAAAAACTTTTTTTTCAAGACTTTTTGGATTTGTGTTGGACGAAACTCGGACATCAAAGAGAGTAAATAACTCTGTTTATGAGATTAAATGAAAATGGATGCAGTAATAACTGAAATGTACATAATGTGTACATTTACACACAACCCTGAATACGTAGTAGAAGTACATGACTTTGTGTAGCTGCATGGACTATACGCACACTTCTCATATTACACACTCCCTCTGCTTTCCAGTAATCTACAATAAACAATAACTGTAAATATAATCACAGTCCAGCTGTGCAACATGAACTATTACACCTGTTATTACACCTGTTATTACACCTGATATTACACATGTCAGAGGAAAATAAATAAACTACAATAGTAGAACCAGAACTTTGCTGAACTACATTTGTGTTTCCGGTTATATATATAGATATATATCTATATATATATCTCTCTATCTCTCTCTCCCTCTCCCTCTATATATATATATATGTGTGTGTGTGTGTGTGTGTGTGTGTATTTTCCCAAGAAAAGAAAGTTAAAGAAAGCAAAAAGTGGAGGGAAACGTTTATACATTTCCACCACAAGAGGGCGACATTCACCACATCAGCTCTCGTCTCCTACTAGAGAGATTCATGTGGACTACCGAAGCCCTGAAGGGACATTTCAGAGGCCAGAGCACATAAAACTGCTAAAGGAAATATCCACCTGCAGACGTCAGCTTTTCGTTATTTAATGATATTTTATATTTGTTTGTGCTTCTGCTTAAAAACAAAAGAATGAAGGTGGAGAAACTCCACTATGCAGACGACACCCAATTCAATATCATAAAAAAAAGGAACAGGAAACAAATCCTTCAAGAATAATCACAACGCTGAAGACCAGAATAAAGTACTCAAACTTATCGTTGAATGCTTGGTTTTCATATTTCTTTGAATACATTTTCATACTTTTTGCTTCTATTTTGGTTAATTTGATCAATTGTAATTAATTGTCCAAAAATAAGACATTAATATAAAAATTCTGAATTTAAAATGCAGGCAAATATCAATATTGTAAGCTTTAAAATAATAGTAATCAGAAAACAATATATCTCCCGATATTAAAATGGGAAAATAAACACGGTCAGGTCAGAAAAATCTTTATACACATAACTGTTATTAAAGACTTCAAAACTTTATTAAGGACACTTTTAAATACTGAAATATTCCTGCATTCATTGTTTTGTGAGGCCAATATAATCGTTCAGTCCTCTTCAACATTGTGATTATCAACAATCTCCAAAAAAACGTGATGTACCTGAAGTGGACACTTCCTTTAACAAAGTAAAACACAGGACACATCCGGGTCACTTTCTGCACAGTAGTATGAAATCATTCAGTTTATTTGTTTATAGCGTGACAGATTACATATGAGCCAATTTACTTTGGGGCTGTTTGATTTATGTCACCCGGCACTCCAGGCGGGTGGAGCTTGTTAGGTTTTGCGGGGCATATTGATTCATTAACACAATAAAAAGTATTTTCGAGGCATAACTTCCACTAATATCTTTTTGGGATTTAGGTCTGTCGATTTATTTCAAGCAAGCAATTATTAATATTCCAATAATAATAACATCTGTATTTATGTACACGTCAAGTTTTCATACTTCAACCTTCAAATGTCCAGAGACTCGTAAAATTAGTGAAACATATCAAAAACAAAGTGAGACATCTAAGAAAAAGAAGAAAACAAACATTAATAATAATCATATTTATAATATTTAAATTAAAAGGTTAGGTTTCCAACGCTCAATCGGAAAAAAAAACAACTTCCAACCGAGACATTGACAGATTTTGGGGGATGATGTCACAGAATCATAACCAGCTACGAACTCAATCTGTGGACTTTAATCCGCACGATTAACGAGCGTTTGTGTTTATTTCTGTTCACTCACACGAGGAGGAAACGGGAAAATATGAACACATCATTTGGTAATTTAGGAGTCCACAGATTCTGTCGGTGGCTGGAAATAAAACAATGGAAACGAAGTGGATCCACCCCCCAAAACGTCTTCCTTTCATGTCGATGAGTCGAATTCCAGAGCAGCAAAAGAAAGGAAAAAACCAGACATAGTGTTGACTTTGAACGCCTCATCTGAAGCCACTCCCCTTTCCTGAACCAAGAAACCAAGCGAGACGTTCAAGGACGTCGGCACGCATTCTCACCAAATTAGGCGTTTTCGGCAATTAGCGCCGGTTGTGGGCGTGTCTATTGTGGGCGTGTCCGTTCTCGGTCACGTGATTGGCCGCTGCAGTGTTTTTGTCGCTTTCACGTGAAAAATGCACAATTTGTTGTGAATGCAGCTGGATTTTAACTGCTAAATAAATAAATCAAAAACAAAACAGAATAACAGTTTTAGATATAATATATATATATAAAAAGACTCGAAAAAAGAATCCAGAGTGAAGTATTTGTGTTCAAAGTGCTTTTCTCGTCTTGGCAGTAAAGAGAGCAACTTCAGAATATTTAAACGTAACTCCAAAATGTATCTTACAGGTGGAGCAGCAGCGGCCATGTTTTTGTATTTGTACATTTGAACATTCAGATAATACTTGACCCGCTGCCCGGCCGCTCTGCTGCTGCTCGGTGTAAACACCCCGAGAGCACGTTTCCATTCGCTTTGCCATTAAAGGTGACGGGGTGAGCTTGTTTGTTGACGCGGGACAGCCCAGGCGGGTGGAGCCTCGTAAGCTCGGAGCATAAACAAAAAAAAAGAACAAGTCTAAATAATGAACTACATTTGGTTTGTTTGTGCGTTAAAACGAAAACATCGGAGGTGAAAAGAAGACGGATGTTGCGTCTCAGAAAGCTTTGATTGGGAGGAAAGTCTTTAAATCAGAGGGCGGGCACCGGCCTGAACCCCTTCTGATTGGCTGTAGAAGATTTTAAAAGACGAGGAAAGGAAATCAACCCGCCGAGAGACGAACAGAATTTAGGATTCTGGAGGAGAGCGTGTTGCATAACGCCGGACCGGCTGCCAGCGCTGCAGCTGCAGAGTGTGTGTGTGTGTGTGTGTGTGTGTTGAGAGCCAGATGTCCAGAAATAAAAGCTCTCTCGGATGTCAGAAGTGACTGAAAATGAAATGAAATGTTGGCATCTCGTGTGTCGGTTAACGTAAAAACACACTTTCATCGGTTTTGTTTACAAATGTTTGGACAAAAAAAAAAAATACATATTTTTTTATGATTTCAACACTATTTTTAGATAAATTCTTAGTAAAAAATAAAATAATCTTTTTAGATTCAGCAAAGTTGTCTCTCTTGTGGTTATTTTAATTTATTTATGTTTATTCCACGCTCCGCCTGTCACGTGATACTTTATGCCGTTCAAACACTGCAAACCAGCAACTTTTGTTATGAAAGGTCAGATATTAGTTTCTCCGTCTCCGGGTGGATTATATATATATATATATGTATATATATATATGTATTTATTTTTTGGGGGGGGCGGGGTCTGTGTGTTAGCGTAATTTAGCACGGTATATCGAACACACGGGAAAAAACAAACAGTTGATTGGTTTCTCTGCATCGTCCCAAACTGCTTCGGCCCTCTGTGCTCCTGGCGATGTCAGCCTCTTGGATTGGTGGAGCTTGGCCTCCCGCCCGCTGACGCCCCCGTGCCGCATTTTCTTTTTAAGGTGCTTTTTCTTCTTTTTTTTTATCGCGGCGTCATCCGGGAGGCTGGCCACCGATCCGAGTGGCGCTCCAGCGGCGCACAAGCTCCGCCTGCAGGAAGTAAAGCCTGGGTACTTGTGTGAGCGTAGTGGAGGGGGGCGGAGCCAGTGGCGGCCATTAAGCCCCTCCCCCTTCTGTTTGGGCGCACAGTCTCGTTGGGGGTTCGCCGCCGGCTGCTTCAGTCTCTGGACTGGTAGAACAGGATGTATCCCGACTCAGAGTTCTTGGAAATGTCCGACGTCAGGCCGTAGAACTCCTCGATCGCCTGCGCGTCGATCTTCTGCAAGAGAAGAAGAAATAAAACGATTTTAGAGATCCAGAAACAAAGAAGGACTTCAGACCAGAACCCCAGCTGCTGTGTGGCCTCCTTTAGTTTAACTAGTAGAGGATAAACATGAGGATTAAACTTCTTGATACCTTCAAGTGAAAACTATGTATTTATGGAAAAGACAGAAAGACTCGTTTGTTTTGATTTATCTGTTAAATATGTAAACAAAGCGACAATATGTCTTTCATATTTCATATCTCTTGTCCAGAGTTCAACAGCACAGCTGCTTTTGGTTTTCTTTGCTTGTTGACAAGTAAGTGGTGAATATCTTGAGGTTCGGCGCTGACAACTGTTTTTTATTTATATTTTGTGGAGCAGCGTTGTACAACAACAGAGACAAAGACAAAATTAATTTAAAAAAAAGACAGAAAAAGAGTAAAAACCCAAATTGAAGCTAGAATACAAAGCAGAGTAAAGCTCCATGAATCATAAAAAGAGATGAGTGTGTGTTTCTGCTCTGCAAACTCAGCAGAATCCTCCAGAACTCGGTCGGTTTCTGGACCAGATGTTTGGACCGGGCCCATCGTAGTGGAAAAATACACTTTGAATGAAAACATCAGACTAAAGGAACCACCGGGGATTATTATGAAGACTAGGCTTATGAAGACTGATTATTATGGGACTAATATATATATATAATTATATAAATATTAGTTAAAATATAATATTTAATATAAATAATATTATACAAATATATGATTTTGTAATATATATTTATTTTTATACGAGGCGTTTGGCAAAAGGCCGACGTGGTCGCCTGCCAGTGACTAAAGAGCTCCCGTCCCGACGCCACGATGGAGACCGTTAGCTGGGCGCTAGCACACGCTAGCAGGGTGTCACTGTGTGTCACCACGTCAGAGAGGAAAGCAACTGGTTCAGAGCAGAAGCTGAGGAGGAAGTAGTAGAAGAGGAAGTAGAAGAGGAGGAAGTAGAAGTAGTAGAAGGAAAAGGAAGTAGTAGAAGAGGAGGAAGTAGTAGAAGAGGAGGAAGTAGAAGTAGTAGGAGGAAGTCGTAGAAGAAGAGGAGGAAGTAGTAGTAGAAGAGGAGGAAGTAGAAGTAGGAAGAAGAGGAGGATGTAGTAGTAGAAGAGGAGGACGAAGTAGTAGAAGAAGAGGAGGAAGTAGTAGAAGAGGAGGAAGAAGAGGAGGATGTAGTAGTAGGAGGAAGTAGAAGTAGTAGGAGGAAGAAGAGGAGGAAGTAGTAGTAGAAGAGGAGGACGAAGTAGTAGAAGAAGAGGAGGAAGTAGTAGAAGAGGAGGAAGTAGAAGTAGTAGGAGGAAGAAGTAGAAGAGGAAGAAGTAATAGAAGAGGAGGAAGTAGTAGAAGAGGAGGAAGTAGAAGTAGTAGGAGGAAAAAGAAGAGGAAGTAGTAGTAGAAGAGGAGGAAGTAGTAGAAGAGGAGGAAGAAGTAGAAGTAGTAAGAAGAAGAAGAATAGGAAGTAGCAGAAGTAGAGAAGGATGTAATAGTAGTAGTAGTAGTAGTAAACCCTGTAGTGAGACAAACAAAGAGGAAACTCTCAGATATCTGACCTCCACGATGTCGTCGTCGAACAGCAGCCAGAAGCCGTGGCTCTTCACGATGGTGATGTAATGCCCTCGGTTCGGACCGCTGAAGAGGACGACAACAAGAGAAGAAAACTGTGAAAACTGTGAAAACTAAGAAAATAAAACAGTCCAGCACCATTTTGACCCCATTTTTATTTATTTATGATGAAAGAAAATATTTGTAATTTTAATAACTAGTGTCAAGAGCGTCTTTTCTTTTCAAAATAAAAGCGTGGCTAAAAGGAGGCACCGACCTGCCGCAGTGCACCACGACGGCCACCAGGTCGTACATTCGGTCGGGGTTGGTGGCGTCCCCGGACGTGTTGAAGAGGCGGAGCTCCAGCGGGAAGACGACGCGATAGGACAGCTTGGTGTAGCGGTGCAGCTGGTCCATGTACTTGAAGCGCTTCAGGTGGAGGGCGAGGATCATCGGCAGCTTCTTCACCCTCATCCTGGTTTGAAAGGCACAGGGTTGTAAATAATAAATAAATAAATATATACACACACACACGGACAAGGAAAACGGAAAAGACTATCACTGTGTTATCTCAATAATGACAAGTTATATACATTTATATTGATTAATATTCAATAAAGAAATGTAAGAATCAATACATGTTATTTTTTTGTTTTAATATAATTTTTGAGTAATATAATTATATAGAAGCAGGATAAAATTGGGGCTCCAACTTATTTTTAGTTATAATAAAACATGTATTAATTATAAGAATATTTAATGACAAATCTTCACTTGCTCGACCAATTCATTCATTATTTCAGCTCCAGATAAAATTAATATAATAATATTATTGTGTCGAACGTTCAGAACCCACGAGAAAAAGAAGAATAAATAATAATAATGCTCGGTGATGTCACTCACCTCTTCTGGGCTTCCTGTTTGCTGCGACACTGCTCACAGTAGTATTTGTATTCACTACATAGCGTCTCCGTGTTGCTGAAGCCCCTGTTGACACACACACACACACACACACACACACACACACACACACACACACACACACACACACACACACACACACACACACACACACACACACACACACACACACACACACACACACACACACACACACACACACACACACACACACACACACACACACACACACACACACACACACACACACACACACACTGTGATCCCCTGGTGTTATTGGAGGCCCGCCTCCCCTCTCCCTTGATGCCCTCTCACCTGAGGCAGTGTGTGATGGAGGTGTTCTGCTCCACGTCCACCGAGAGGTCCAGGAAGTCCTCGTCTTTGCTGCTGACCTGCCAATCAAGAGAAGACGCCCAAGGTCAAAGAGAAGAGCCTCAAGGTCACGGGGGTCAGACTTATGCTTTCAGGCTTTAGGAGCCAATCACAGGCCGGCGTCAGAGCCGAGGGGGCGTTCCTATTGGCTGATCCTCGGATGCAAACGCACACTATCCCGACGTTGGCAACAACCGACTCGTACCGGTTTCTTATGACGCGAGCGTGCTCATCTGGTGGGAGGGGCTTCAGGAAAACTGCCTACCCTGGCTTTAAGTTTCCTGTTTTCTCCATAAATCTCTTTTATTTATGATTTTTTTAAGGGTTTTACTATTTAATGAGTCACGTGATGAAGCACTTTACGAATTAAGTTTTGTAAAGAAGTTGAATCCTAAATATAAAATCACTTACAGCTTCGCAGTTGAGGCAGCGCGTCTCATTGGTCAGCGTTCCTTGGAAGATCTCGTGCACCCAAGTCTGCTGTGTCTCCTTCCCCCCTTCCCCCTCTCCTCCTCCCTCACTTCCTCCTCCTCCCGTCCCTCCTCCTCCTCCGTTCTGCACCAGCTTCCCGTTCTGCTGTCGCTCCTGGCTCTTCTCCTCCTGCAGCAGGTCGGCGATCGTGTTGAGGAGGTAGTTGAGGAACTCGTGGGCGTCCTGCTGCATGTAGTTGTCAAACAGCTCTGAGGGGGCAGGTGGGGGAGGGAGAGAGAGAGAGAGAGAGAGAGAGAGAGAGAGAGAGAGAGAATAAACAACATCAGCCTGTGTAACAGAGCCAATTAGGATTTATTCTGTTTTCATCTGCTTTCTACGCTCCACAATTTGGCCGAATGTTTTATTTCCTCAGCTGTGAGATTAACTCCTCCCCCCCCCTCTTCCCCTCCTCCCTCCCTCATCTGTGAAAGAACATCTCAGACACCTGGCGCTGTGGGATTCGACGTCTTTCCCAAAGTCGGAGCGTTCGGAAAAGTCGATGTTTACCATTTTCTTTTCTGAGCCGCGAGATGAACTTCTTGGGCGGGATGACTCCGACCTTCTTCTTCTGCGTGGCGATGCTGTTGAACAGGTCGGACAGGCAGGTGAGCAGCGACTCCTTACGGCGCGGCTGCACCTGGAGAAGACGAAGAAAAGGGTTTAATACAGAGAGAGAAGTGCTCTTTAATCTGGGAAGAAATGTATATTATGTATATTTTCTTACATTTTTGTAAAAGCTTTTTTAAAAACACAGCACACTTTATCTATCTATATAAATATTTAAATGTGTATTTCAATATTAAGTTCAATACATTTCTACATATTTAAATACACATTTAAATACATATTTATGCATATTTAAATATATTTAAATACATATGTCTACATATTTGAAATTCCTACATAAATACATATCTAAATAGATATTTATACATATTTCAATGTGAATTTAAATATATTTAAATACATATTTAACACACATTTAAATACATATTTCTACATATTAAATGTGTATTTAAATACATATTTAAATACATATTTATAGCTGTTAACATAAACCCCAACTTGTAACGTACCAGTTTTCCTTCACACTAAACGCATTATGAACAGACACGAAAAAAAGCAGCTACAAACAACCCACAATGCAACACTCTGAATGCGAGTTCCCCTGTGTAGTGCAGGATTGCTCCTTCCATCAGCTCGTAAACATAAATATCTCGACCTTGGAGATAACGCAACACACTTTTCCGCCACAAAACAAGGACGTATTGTTATTAATGTAGCCGTCTGCATCCTTCAGCGGCACAAGGTGGAGGAGACGCATCGCTCACCTTGTAGGCCAGAACCTTCTCCCTGAACGGCCGGCAGAAGTACAGCGCCTGCAGCACCGAGTTGCAGTAGCAGGTGTTGCCGAACTGTAAGAAACCAGAGAGGAGGCGGAGTCAGAGGAGGCGGAGTCAGAGGAGGCGGAGTCAGAGGAGGCAGGGTGAGAGGAACGGAGTGAGAGGAGGCGGAGGGAGAGGAGTTGGTGTGAGAGGAGAGGAGCCAGAGTGAGAGGAATCGGAGTGAGAGGAGGCAGAGTGAGAGGAGGTGGAGGGAGAGGAGCAGAGTGAGGAGTGAAGACGGGGGCGTGGCTTGCTTACGTTGACCAATCCAAAGTAGTGCTCGTTGACGGGAAACTGCTCCGGTCCAATCTCCTTTTCCAAGGCGGAGGCATTGGCGCCCTGAAGAAGACGAAGAAGAAGATAATAAACATTCAGTGTCGCCATCTTTGTTTCCTCCTCTTTGTTTCTGTGTTTCCTGCTTCCTTTCCTACGCTCCCATTTTCTCTGTGTTGAGTCTCATTACTTGTTTGTACACACATAACTTTTACAAGATTAAAAGGCGTTTCTGTGGGAAAACTTTGTGTTTGTTTCTTCAAGATGAATCAAGGAGACGTAGACAATATTTAACATTAATAAATATGCATAAATATCCCAAAAAAGCCTTTTCTCAACCCTGAGTTAACCTGCGTTTTCAGTCCAGGGCTTTGAAGTTAAAGGTTTAATTGTTAGGTTACTGCAAAAGAAGTTATTTATGACATTTACATCTCAGGGTGAGTTTGTTATGAACAGCTTATCAGATCCAGACGTCCGACGACGACGCCGCAGTCACATCAACGGCCCACAGCCAAAACACGCACTGTGCCTTTAAGAGGTCTTATGTATTCACGTATTTGTTTATTAAAGAGTAAAAAAAAAAGGTAAAATATGGATATTTTTGTTTTTGTCATTATAAAACAAAAGAATGTTGAAAACGTGTTGTGGCCACATTGGGTCCACAAGGAGAACACTGTGTGAAACTCAAAGTTCCCACGCTGTGTGCGACACTGAAACCTCACATGCACACGTCAGTTGAGAGCAGATCAAAACAAGACCATGAGTCTTTGCACACTAAAATTATGATTAATAAGACAGAGAGAGAGAGAGAGACACAGACAGACAGACAGACAGACAGAAGGGGGGATGACGATGATGCAGCTTTTCCTTCAGGGCTGATTGAGTGCATAAATGGAGTTACTCAGTTGTTACTCATCATCATCATCCGTCCATGTAAAGTCAACAAGAGGAGAGCAGCCAAATAAATAAATATAAAGACCTATTCAATATTTAACAAAAGAAGTTAGCTGAAGTGAAAAGTAATCTTAAAAATGCCAAACTTTTGAATTAATTCAGGAACTATATTATCAAAAGAATTGGGACACAAGAGGCCTGCTTTCAGTTCATGACACATTTTGATACTCTAAATACTTTATTGATATTTAATATCCAGCGGCATATTTAAAGTGTCACTTATTTAGCTTTTTAAACATTATATAAACAAATAATAAAACATGTTTTAACCTTAACCTCTCTGCCAAACCTTCAACTGGGGGATGTGTTGTTTACGAGCATGTACCAGCTGATGGTGCCTTTGACCTCTGACCTCCCTGTGTTTCTGTCCACGGGTCAATACTGTGGCACTAAAAAAAGTGCTGATGATTTGATTCTATAAAAAGCATCAAATGTGCAGAAGTAAATACTCAGCATGTGGCGTTCAATTAACTGGGAACTAAGAGAGATGAAGCTATGAAGGGAGAATATTTAGAATTGTCAGGAAGGAGACACACACACACACACACACACACACACACACACACACACACACACACACACACACACACACTTAAGGGCTCCTTCCAGGTAAATGAGTGTGTTGCTAATTAAGAGAAACCACACAAAAAAAAGACGTCCAGATGAGGCGTTCACGGCGCATCCCCGTGACAGGAAACGCCGGCTTCCCCCCACCACTTTACGGATTACAAGAGACAGCAACGTCATCAGGCGGCGGTGTTTACATTCACTGGCCGTGCAAATGTTTAGCTTTGTACTCTCTATTTTAGAGTAGCGGTTGTAATAATAACAATACTAATAGTTGCGGGTTCCAGCTAGTTTCCGACCCTGTTCTCCTCGCCTGAACAAACAAGATGGCCTTTGATAAAACTGCTTCTTTAACGCGTAATAACTGCCGTATAAAAGTAAACCCGTGTAGCTACAACTTCCCGGAGACCCCGTGTGTTATTAACCACCAAGCTAGCAGAGCTGGCGCGCGGACAGCGGCGGCGCGCGCGAACTAGCGCAGTTTAAAAGCCGTTGGCCGGCTGCTTACCATCGTACAAATCGAGGCGATCTTTCGGACTGTCATCAGTATTTCCATCCGTAAGCCGCCATGTTGGACCGAACCCCCCGATGTTGAAAATTATCAGAGCCGATGCGGCTGCAGCTTTCCGGGAGAGCCTTCTGCCTTCTGCCCCCCTCTGCCCCGGTGCTGCTACGGAGCGGCACGCGCGACTTCCGGTCTTGTTTTTCAGAATAATACTCACACTGAAAAAAATCTTAATTAATCGCGTAACTAATTTTCGAGCCAACAGAATAAACTAAATAAAAAGTACTCTTAATGCTAAAGGGCCATTTCAGAAGTAAATATATTAGATTATTGGATTACAGTTATTGTTGTATTAATATGTGCATCACTTCAATGGTGCAGCTGGTAAACAAGGAGCCACTTGTATTTACTTAATTGTATTAACCTGTAATAATATACCATAATAAATTAGTTCATTTGTATTTTTGTATTAATGTTCTAAATCTGGAAAGTGACTAGTAACTAAAGCTAGTGGAATAAAATGTACAATATAAGTGTAGTAAAATGTGCATAAAATGTAAATATGAATGTAAACTACAAGTACCTCATAATTATACCTATGTATACCTATAACACTCCATCTAATAAAGTCTGAGAGATGTACTTAGAAGTTTATATTTATTCATCTATTTGTGAATCATGTATTTGTGTTTTTATCTTATTTTGAAAGTAGACCACGTGGCTTCCGGTGTTACTCAACGTATCCGCCAGCTTCCTCCCGTGGGGAAGCTTAGAGGGCGTGTCGCCGACGCTCAAATCAGGAGCACTGTTGTTCGTTCGATTCATGTCAACAGGGCTGGAATCGGCGGGCGGTGCTCTGAGCAACATTTAGGTCACACGATCGCATTTTTACACAAAACTTGTCCATGTGGCCACGAGAGAATCCTTCATAAACCACCACGTGATAATACATAACTTTATAGAGGAATTCACAAGCTACCCAGCAGTATATAAAGTAAATACAAGTAGCTCCGCCCCTACCAGCTGCAACATTAAGGTGAACCAATGGCCACTCTGCATAATGAGTTATTTTACGTTAAGTAGTTTACTTTAAGTATATTTTGATATTGATTCTTTTTAATTTTGACTTAAGTCACTTTTTATCGCTAGATTTACTTGTTATGTAGTATTTATGAAAGGGTAGCACTAATAATAATTTAATAATAGTTTTTTTTATTATTGTTTCTCATTTTTACTTATTTCTTTATTATTTTGTTTCTTTTTTTCTTAGAACCGTAACCTATAATTAATCTATATTGTTTCCAAAATATTGTTTTTTAAATAATTTTATCAGTATAAATTAGTAGGTAAATATGGTGAGTAAGCATACAATAAAATAATAATATTGAATAAAGTTGACTAAAATAGTCTTATATATAAACACATATATACATGTTCATATATATGTTGATATGTATGTTCTATAAATGTATGTATATAAATCACTCTTTTTTTTTACCTATCTCACATTTTGTCATTTATAGTCCTTTATTTATTTATTTAAATTATCTTCCATTCACTATTTGTGTTATGTATTCCCTCTCTACTAAATTTAAATAAAATAATAATAAAAACCTTTAGTCTGATCTCATGGGAATATTAGAGGGATGGATCCTCTGATCCACCCCGCCCCCCTCTCTCTCGCCGTCCGCAGTCAGTGTTCTCAGGAATCGGTGCGAACCGGACTACTTCTTCTTCTGCTTCTTTATTAAAAGCCATCATGTGTGCATCTCACACTTCTGCATCACGTTGTGTGTGTTGTGATGTTTAGGCTTCTCTGGGACGCCTCCTCGCTGCTGAAAGATCTTCTCTCTGAACTCAGTGCTGGAAAACTGGGAGCTGGAGCTGGAGTTTGGGAAATCCTGGGGAATGTTGCACCTCCAGAGAAGGGAAACTTCTCTTCTTTCTGCATCATAAACTACTCAGAATAAACAACGGGACCGGGATCTCTGCGCGCAGGTTCTGCAGGAACATTATGGGAATGTTGGAGTGATTTTCCCCCGGGGCGGAGTGTTTCCCCCCTCGTTATCTTTCCCCGCGTAGAGCAGCTGATATAGCGGGGCAGAGGGGAGCTCAATGCGGCTGTCTGGCGACCCTGCAGCGGCCACCATGAGCAGCGGGTCCGGTAACTTGCTGCTGGTGCCCATCCCGGAGTATCCGCTGCTGGACTGCGTACCCCACAAGACCGTGAAGATCGTGGTGCTCGGGGCGAGCAACGTCGGCAAAACCGGTACGGATTAATAATGGAGGACTGGTGGGTGCAGGTCACAGGGAGGGAGCAGAGCTGGATTAAACCGAGAGAGGGAGGTTTTTATTTATGTTTTAATCACATAAACTGAAATTCAACAGTTGTTTGTGGGGTTAAAACATTGAGGAAAGAGTGGCTGCATTAATGCATCTCAATATTACTGATATATAATAAATAATAAGAAAGTAAACAACTCCTCATGCAGCTGTGTTCTTTGTTAGGAATCTTTGTGATATATGTGTCTACTAGAAGGAGAATATATAAAAAAAAGTAGTGGAAATGTTTGAAATGAATTACCAAAGCTGAACGACAGGGGGCGACATTTTCCTTATAAGCATGTCTTCTTTCAATATTGCACGTTTTTAAATTGAATTTGTTAGCTTGTATTAATATAATCAGTAATGAAAGAAGTATTCAGATAAATTAAAATAATGTAAAAATACTTAATTATATCTTAAATACCTGCATGCATACACATTTTTACTTAAAGTATCACTTGTTATCAGAATGACACTTATCAGAGTGTCATGATATTATTGTATTATATTGTGTAGCTGTATTCACTTAACATGTTTATATTCTTTAAAGTAGTTTAATCTGTTCACTAATCATATTTCAATGTATGTTCAATACTTTTCCTTTAAAGGTCAAATAGTACGGAGAAAAAGTGCTAAGTGAGGTGTTTACAATAATACACCTCAAGGAAATGACGAAAATCCAATTAGAAACAAGTATTATTTTCACTTAATGCACTTAAATTTAATTTCTTAAGCGGTAAAAGCAGTGGTAGAATATATTCTGTGTCTCTGGAGTCTTAGAAAACAACCCTGATGATGTCATAGTGATGTCATCGGGGTAATCACAGCTCGGGCTGGAGAAGAGAAATTACTGGCAGAAAGCCTGCATGACAAACCAGAGGTGTAAAGTAAGAAAGATGTGGAAGGGAGAGAAGGTTGTACTCAAAGAAGGTGCCAAGTTGCATTATGGGAAATGTAGTATTCTGTGTTTGTGGCATTTGTCAGCTTTTTCTGGCCTGATTTTGATGTTTCTTTTGTCTAAACCGCCTTTTGCGAGTCTCCCAACTTCACAAAAACATCGTTTTTAACACAAATGAGGAAACAAAACCTCCAAAAAATGAAACTGGCTTCACAAAAAAGTCGGGAAGATTCATAAAAACAAGAGATGTGTGACACAATCATTCACAGATGCAAAGATGACGCACGGAGGATTGCGACATCAGATTTCGGAGTATTGGTGAATCATTGACTTCAGACTTTGTGCTCATCCCTCTGTTGCCAAAGTTTTAAAAAAATCCCCAAAATGTGTCACAGAAAAGAGAAAATTCCTGCAACACCTGCAACAGTTTAAGTGTAATATGGGTCATATGTTGCAGCTTATATATCTTACTTATTCCAAACACAAGAACCTTAAGAATTAAGATACTTTTTAGATTTAGAAAGTCGCCATAAACAATCTTGAGTTTGTAGTTTTCTTTTCTCTTTTTCAGCTCTGATTGTCAGGTTTCTGACCAAGAGGTTCATCGGGGACTACGAAGCCAACACGGGTGAGTTTCTGAAATAATCCCAGAAACATGAATGCATTTCCCCTTTTGCGGAGGTCCGTACCGCCATTGATCCTCTCATCCATTCATCCATTCATCTTGTCCCTTTCATTCTCCCCAGGAGCGCTCTACTCCAGAAAGGTCGCGCTGGATGGGGAGGAAGTGTCGCTTCAGATCCAGGATACTCCCTGTGTCGCTCTCCAGGTAAATGGATGGAGAGAGACGGCTTTAACACATGAAGCATAGACTTCTATACAACCAGAGGAGTTGCCCCCTGGTGGTCAGGAGAGAGAATGCAGCTTTAACACATGAGGCATAGACTTCTATACAACCAGAGGAGTCGCCCCCTGGTGGTCAAGAGAGAGAATGCAGTTTTAACACATGAAGCATAGACTTCTATACAACCAGAGGAGTCGCCCCCTGGTGGTCAAGAGAGAGAATGCAGTTTTAACACATGAAGCATATACTTCTATACAACCAGAGGAGTCGCCCCCTGGTGGTCAGGAGAGAGACGGCTTTAACACATGAAGCATAGACTTCTATACAACCAGAGGAGTCGCCCCCTGGTGGTCAGGAGAGATAATGCAGCTTTAACACATGAAGCATAGACTTCTATACAACCAGAGGAGTCACCCCCTGGTGGTCAGGAGAGAGAATGCAGCTTTAACACATGAAGCATAGACTTCTATACAACCAGAAGAGTCGCCCCTGGTGGTCAGGAGAGATAATGCAGCTTTAACACATGAAGCATAGACTTCTATACAACCAGAGGAGTCGCCCCCTGGTGGTCAGGAGAGATAATGCAGCTTTAAGACATGAAGCATGGACTTCTATACAACCAGAGGAGTCGCCCCTGGTGGTCAGGAGAGAGAATGCAGCTTTAACACATGAAGCATGGACTTCAATACAGCCGCCTCTTCAGGAATGTATTTGCAGAGGGAGGAAGTGACCTTAGGACCATCTCCTCGGGTATAATGAGTGTAACCCTGCTAAATACTGGCAGTCTGTTTACAAAAGAAAAAAAGACCTGGGAGCTGCTCATTTCCTCCCTCGTCTGGAGGGGGAAGGGGGAGGAGGGGGGAGATATAACCGGCTTAGACAAGAATAATTGTTGTGTGGATGTCGAGAAGCTACCGAGCTCCTGGAAGGTCGTTAGAAGCTGCCGTTTAGGATTATTTATTTATTACAACTGCAGAACAAAATGTTTTTCTCATTGTTCCCTAACCGACTGGGGGGGTCCGGTGGGTCTGGGGGGTCTGGTGGTCGGGGGTCTCACCTCCCAACAGCTGGTGTGTGTTTCCATAAACAGCTGTTTGTGTTGGCAATGGGCCTTTCAGTAAAATCACCACCTGCTAACTCACTTCAAGCTTTTTTTTTTTTTTTTTTCAAGTTCAGTCACCTACCACGACTTGCTGGACTCGTCTCTTTAAGAATGTCATCCCAGTAAAACGAGTTATTCTAAAACCAGTTTGTACAGGTGATACTGGTTTTCCCCTCACAGGAACGAGGAAGCGTTTTAAAATAGATTCAAACATTTCACTCCTGATCAGTTCTGAACATCTTGCTGGAGTCTTTAAATGTCAAAAAAAGTTATAAATCAAAATTAAATTTTTTTTTTTTTATTTAAGCTTCTTAAATTGGAGGATTTGCTTATTTTTTCTGTTTCATATCATTGCATATTTAACATATTTTAGTTTTTTGGATGAAGAAAAAGTAGAATTACCACGGTCTAAAATAAGTAATACGTACAAATCATTATGTAATCTCTCTTTTCAAAGTGCATTATTATAGAATATTATTACTTTTATCACTTATTAATACATGCACGAGCATTTTTATATTGTAGTTTGTCAATGTGGAGCTACTTTGAGAGCCTTTACTGGGTAGATCTGTAGTATAATGCATAATATCATGTGTTTTATATGTAAAAACTACAATATTTCCAGTTTATTGGTCGTGGAAAAGCAGAACAAAATGGAGAAACACGGGTAAAGTAAAGCAAGCATGTGGATTTAGTTATTATTTAATCGACAAAAAGATGGATTTATTATTCAGAATGTTTTTCATACATTGATGTTCCATAATGTTTAATTTTTTTGGTTTCCAGGACGACGCTGACGGCCTTTACTGCCAGGAGCAGATCAACAGGTCGGATTGATTTACTTTAAATATTAATTACAACAATAAAAAGCAACATCCTGCAATAACTGATCAATAACTGATCAATAACCGATCAATAACCGATCAATAACCGCCCTCCCAGGTCCATCTACTGGGCAGACGGCTACGTACTGGTTTTCTCCATCACGGACCACAACAGCTACCGCACCATCCAGCCGCTGTACCAGCACGTCCGCCGCATCCACCCCTCTGGGAACATACCGGTTATACTGGTTAGTGCCTATACTGGTGATACTGGTTAGTGCCTATACTGGTGATACTGGTTAGTGCCTATACTGGTGATACTGGTTAGTGCCTCTGGGAACATACCGGTTATACTGGTTAGTGCCTATACTGGTTATACTGGTTAGTGCCTCTGGGAACATACCCGTCATACTGGTTAGTGCCTCTGGGAACATACCCGTCATACTGGTTAGTGCCTCTGGGAACATACCCGTCATACTGGTTAGTGCCTCTGGGAACATACCCGTCATACTGGTTAGTGCCTATACTGGTGATACTGGTTATACTGGTTAGTGCCTCTGGGAACATACCTGTTATACTGGTTAGTGCCTATACTGGTGATACTGGTTAGTGCCTCTGGGAACATACCCGTCATACTGGTTAGTGCCTCTGGGAACATACCCGTCATACTGGTTAGTGCCTCTGGGAACATACCTGTTATACTGGTTAGTGCCTATACTGGTTATACTGGTTAGTGCCTCTGGGAACATACCTGTTATACTGGTTAGTGCCTCTGGGAACATACCCGTCATACTGGTTAGTGCCTCTGGGAACATACCTGTTATACTGGTTAGTGCCTATACTGGTTATACTGGTTAGTGCCTCTGGGAACATACCTGTTATACTGGTTAGTGCCTCTGGGAACATACCTGTTATACTGGTTAGTGCCTATACTGGTTATACTGGTTAGTGCCTCTGGGAACATACCTGTTATACTGGTTAGTGCCTATACTGGTGATACTGGTTAGTGCCTCTGGGAACATACCTGTTATACTGGTTAGTGCCTATACTGGTGATACTGGTTAGTGCCTCTGGGAACATACCCGTCATACTGGTTCTAGGACTCGTTACCCTCTGACCTTAATCCCTTCCTGTCTAATCCCTGTAATCTGTAATCTGCTGCAGGTCGGAAACAAGAGCGACCTGCTGAGAGCCAGACAAGTACCGGCAGACGAAGGAGAGACGCTAGCGGCTTCGCTGGGTGCGGCATCGTCTTCCTCATCATCCCTCCTCTTCCTCTTCCTCTTCCACTTCCTTTTCCACGTTGTTGCTCTTCTTCTTCCTCTTTCACTTCCTTTTCCATAATAATGTTACTACTCTTCTTCCCTTCATCTTTCACTTCCTTTTCCACATTGTTCTTGGTCTTCTTCTTCTCTCTTCTTCTTCTTCTTCTTCTATCTTCCACTTCATTTTCCATGTTGTTACTCTTCTTCTTCTTCTTCTTCTTCTTCTTCTTCTTCTTCTTCCACTTCCTTTTCCACATTAATGTTGCTCCTCTTCCATTTCCACGTTTTTGGTGCTCCTTTTCCTCTTCCCTTCCTCTTCCCTTCCTCTTCCCTTCCTCGTTCTTGTTGTTGTTGCTCTTCTTCCTCCTCTTGAGTACATTTCTCTGGTGATACTTCTTTAATGTGAACTTTAACTCGTAATGAAGTACTTTCCTACTGTGTTGTTTCTTAAGGTCTGAATGCTTCTTCCACTCCTGCACACAACGATGTCAGAGATAAGTGCTGCAGGAGGCCGTGATTAGACCTCTTTAGAGCCGCAGAGTCCTAATTCGACATTAAATGTCTCCAGAGTAAAATGATTGTAGTTAAATTACACGTTCATGACGTAATGAGCAACATCTGGAAAAATAAAATACGTTGTCAGGGCCTTACAGCTTAAACCTTTACGTTTTCCTCTGGATCGTATTGTATATTTTTATTCCCCCTTTCCCTTCATACTTCATGACATTCAAAGAAGCTTGAAGATATTTGGTTCTCGTGCAGAAACTGTAAAGAAACGCAGCTGAAAACACGTGATAACTGACTTTTTCCATAGTAAAAACTGGCTGAATGCACCGTCCAAATATAACACACACACACACACACACACACACGGCCACTATATCCTGCATGCTACCTAATGAACCAGGAATGCCGAGTGTTATCTGAGAGATAAACCCGCCTCTGCCCACAGGAGGCGTTTACTTCGAGGCCTCGGCCAGAGAGAACCACGAGGGCGTCCACGCCACCTTCCTGCATCTCTGCCAGGAGGTGAGGCCTTTTCAGGACTTTAAATCCAACTTTAATTAAGGGATTTTTTTAACTTCCTGTGGGAATTACAGGATATTTCCCAGCTGGTGCCCGGAGAAAAGAATATATGTATTTTTGGTCAGAAAGAGGTTTGCCAGCCCGTGTTGGTCTGATTTGTATATTTGTTCTACTGGTGGAGCGATGTGAGGGTTTTTCCCATCGTTGTGTTGTTGTGTGTTTTTGTTTCTGGAGTTCAAGAGATTCTCAAACCATCTCTAGCATGCTTTAAAGCTGCAATAATCAACATCATTGGTATTAACAATACACAAAGATCGTGCAGCTCCCCGTTAGTTCTTTAGCATCTTTCGGCTCATTGCTTTGTTTTTTCTGGCTGTTTTAACCGCGGCCGGCAGCTGATTTAAGCAACAACAACAACAAACAAAAACATGTTTAGATAAACAGACAAAGCTGGAGAACAAAGTGGAGCACTAAAGAGTCGGAGGAGACCAAAACAGAGATAAAAGGAGCGTTTAAAATGGTATTTATGTTCATCTGGTGGCCATAAATTACTCTTATTAATGAAAATGTTAGTTGTTGCTGTGTTTGATGTCCAAAATATCTTTCAATACAGATTTAAAATGTACTTTTTTAGTTATGTATTTGTATTGTCCTTCACGTAGATACCTTTTTATTAGTTGGAACACAACAATAAATACATTATATGATTCCTATTGTGGATAATAAAGCTGTAATGTGAAATCCACAATAATATAAACAAAGGTTATCAGGTAGAATAGTGTAGTGATTTTATGTTATTAATATTCCATCGACAATTTCAAGATTTAACACAATTGTTTGGCTGCAGACGCTAAATTGGTAGAAAAGTATTATTAATAAAAAATAAAAAATGTATGATTGAATTTACTTTCCTCTCAAGTTAAGTAACTTTATTTACGTCTAAAGCAGCTTCCAAGAGAAAGACGTCACGAATAAGAAAAACAAGCAAAGGTTCCCACTGGTTTCCTTCCAGTGGGTCACGGTGGTCTCTGTGTTCCAGGTGATCCGGGCGCTGGGCGGCGGCAACGGGGAAAAGCGGAGAGGAGGCCTCCACCTGGCCCGACCCAAATCCCCCAACATGCAGGAGCTGAAGAGGAGGTTCAGACAAGTGCTCTCCTCCAAAGTCAAGTCGTCCACGACGCTCTGATGGCGGGACGGCCCCGACGACCACGAGAGCCTCACGGGGAGCGATGGGGGGATGAAGACAAGAAGGAAAAAACGATATCGAGGACCTTTTTAAGTTTGAGAACTCAAGCCGTTCGTGGCACGTTATGTAGCGATCGATCGTTTTTTAAAGTTGGAATGAAGACGGATGAAGACCGAATGGAGCTTCCTGCAAACTGAGCTCCTTCTTCTTCTTCTGTGGTGTTTTATGGAGACGGAGCTCGTGGTCAACGCGACCTCCGTGATATAAAGAAAGTTGGCGCCGATGTTTTTATCAAAAAGGGTTTCAAAAATGACTTTTAATGCGTCGGGATGAAAAGTTATTTTAATGCCAAAGATGAGACAATCGTTGTTTGTGACATTGTATCTTTTAACACCTGTTTTATTCTGCAACAATGTAACTAACTGAAGAAATACTTTTATTTGGCTCAAGGGGTTAATAATCCATGTGGGAACAGTTCAGATAAATGTAATCCGTCCTCTCTGTTGCAGACTTATTAATAAAGTTGTCTGGACCAAAACAGGAAATGACCCCTAGACACAATGTTCACCTTCACGCTGACACTAATGCTGACGGAAGGGAGGCGGAGCCAAGCGAGGCCAAGGAGGCGGAGCCAAGCAAGGCCAAACTCCTGATGTGTATGTCAATGGCTGCAATGGTGTATGTCAATGGCTGCCGATAGTAAATAACAATAGTTGGAAGTTGTAATTGTATTTTGCTTTTGTGCACAATGTATGACAAAATTAAAAAGTAGAATATAAAGTCCAATTTAAAAATAAAAATAAATTGTATCAGGAACTTGCTTAAGAAACGTTTTCTTCTGCATCAAAGTAATGTAATTTGGCAAAACAAAACAGATTTGTCTGATTTCCTGTAAATCAGGAAATTTATTTGACCTGTATTTTATTTTATATTTTAAACATTAAAATTGAAAATGTAATATTAGTGTATATTTAACTTTTTGTGACACAATATGCACACAAAAGAGGAAAACTATGAACAATTTCCATAATAGCAGCTATAGACTTCCATATTCAGTGATGGTCATTTGTGTGTTTCAACTCCATAAATGTTTCGCTATGACCGGTAGTTAGATTTCCTTTACGGGCCCTGACCGCCTGTAATCGTGACATAAACCTTTATCGCTCAGCCCAAAGAACACAAGGTGTGAAAGCACCTTTAACAGCTGGCAGCTGGAGTATTATTACATTTATATTGTTTGTTTAATTCTTTTTTTAAAGGAAGGTGACTTAATGTTGCTCCAGAGGCTTTTTCTTTCCAGCTAGAAGGAATTTCTGGGCGACTCCACAGCTTCTCTGTACCGAAAGATATTGGATTTGAACCGTTTGCATGGAGGGGAAAAACTGCAGAGTAAGAACAGAATTTCCTGCAAAATCCTAAACATGTGGATGGAGTTGATAAAATAAAGTCTGTGCTATCTGTGAAGATTTGAAAAGTATGTAAAAGGACGTGTGTTTGTGTTTTTCTGCCGTTCTCATGACCTCTCACAGGATTCCCAGTAAAGACAAAAATTCCTCGGCATCTGGGACTTCTTTCCCGGTCACTGAGCTGCCACTCGAAACCCTTTTAACACACAACCCAAAAAAATTGTCTGCTGACCCCCGACCGGCGACCTTTCGGGCCCCTTTGCCCTTTTTAAAAAGCAGCAGTGTGTCGAGACCCCGAATGAAAACCGAGATGACATCTTTGATGGATCGTGCCGAGACAGAAATAATGCATGTGAAAAATGGAGATTTCCAGCTACTTTAAGTCCAATTTTCTTCCCGTGTTTTGCACAACTTTCCTTCCCACAGGAAAACACCACGTCGTTCCTAAAGAGCTCCTTCCTGTGTGCCGCTGGATCGAGTGTTCCTGCCTTCGCCAATGAATAAATGACAATTTCCTCCCAATTTTGGGGTTTCTCTCTTTGAAAAGCCAGCAATCTGCTTAACATTGGCGTTAAATGTTGGTTCAAAGTGATGGATGAAGAGTTAATGGGACATTTAGGAGGCCAGATTTAGAAGAATGGAGCTTCCACTCAGCGTTCCCTTTTTCGGTAAGATGGGAAAAGACTCCTGGGTTCGGTTTCAAAATAAATAACATCCTCGTTGCCTTTGAATATTCAGCTTGATCCAACTCGGCCGTATAAGTCGTGCAGTCTAGACACAAAACCTCGTAAACTGTTCACGAAGGCCAGAAACCTGCGATCATGAGAAAGAAATCGTTAAACCTTCATCAGGGAAAATCTTTGGCAAACGGGAACGTTAGCGCTGATTTCACGATCTTTTCTTAAACCTAACGAAATATTTCACGATCTTTACCGAAACCTAGCTAGGTATTTCACGATCTTTTCCTAAACTTAAGTATTTCACGATCTTTTCCTAAACTTAAGTATTTTACGATCTTTTCCTAAACTTTAGTATCTCACGATCTTTTCCTAAACTTAAGTATTTCATGATCTTTTCCTAAACTTAAGTATTTTACGATCTTTTCTGAAACCTAACTAAGTATTTCCCGATCTTTTCCGAAACCCAACTAAGTATCTCAAGAACTTTTCCTGAACAAACGTTTATTTCTTAAAGGTATAAGACATCATACGAATCATTGTCACGAAGGATATTTTCATTTATGCTTACACTCAATAAGTGGTGTTCAATCTGTTGAGATTATCTTCCTGAACAAAATGTGGAAATATAAACTTTGTGGGTTGAGCTACATAAATACTCTCGTTTGCTGATGATGTAACTGTGTTTTCCTCAGAACACTCGAGTTAACGAGCAATTAACTAAATGCACAACGATCAAACTTCATAGCTTAAAAACTCATAAAGCAAAACAGCAACCAAACATGTGGCTCTTGTTCTGTGAGAGAACTCTTCAACAGTGTGGAGGACGTAAACCAGCTGTGTGTGGACGTGTGTGTGTGTGTGTGTGTGTGTGTGTGTGTGAGGCATTATTCTGTTATCTGTATGAGGCGGCAGGAAGTTAAAGCCCCGTCTGGGATGAAGTCAAGACCCCACACTGGGGGGAGAGAGAGAGAGAGAGAGAAAAGAGAGAGAGGGGGAGAGAGAGAGAGAGACACAGAGAGAGAAGAGAGAAAAAAGGGAGAGAGAAATAGAGAGAGAAATGACAGAGAAAATAGGGAGTGAAAAGGGAAAGACAGAAAAAGGAGAGAGAGAGAGAAAAGAAGATCCAGGAGTTCAGGAAGTAAAACATAAATTAATATAACATAACTACATCATAATGTCTCCGCTAAGCGACCGACAGAAACAGGAAGGAGAGAGACAGAGGAGCTGCTGAGGAAGACGAGATAAAACCAGAAGGTTATCAGCTCGTTTTCAGCTTTCAGCACCAGGCTGGTGACGACAACACAAGTGACGACAACGCTGCTTTTTAAATATAAAAAATACCTGTTTGAAACATGGAGTCAGTGGTCCTTCCATGTGATACTTAAAGCTGCCACTAAGGGGCTGTTGAGTACTTGCATCGGCCTCTAGGTGTCACTATTTCAACTTATAATAGTTAAAACTAGTCAAAGTTATTTGTATTTTTATTTTTTGTCAAACAGAGGCTCGAAATAATTACAATTATGTTGCGATTTGATTGTCAAGAAACAACTTATTACAAATAAGTACAGGACATTGTCGACTCTTTCCTAAAATAATACAGTATTTTGATATGCTACTGTTTCAATGTAAATATTCATTCATCCATTCATCCTCATTTATTGCACTGCGTTAACTGTTAAATGTGTATTGTTAAATGTTAAATGTATGCACCTTCCCGCCAGGACAAATTCCTTGTATGTGTAAACATACATGGCAATACATGGTTCTGATTCTGATTCTGATGTGACTGCTGATTGGACGTTTGTTTGGGTTACTAATCTCAACGGAAAGGCAATTTAGGAGCTTTTGATTGCATCATCAGATTTAAAGTAGCAGACTTCTAGCAAAGCTTAAAAAAACGTTGGAGTTAACATGAACAATATTTGAGGTTTCTTATCTCTATTTCGGGCTATTTTAGAGCTCCCATGGGAACCCCATTTAGCCGGCTTCCTCTCTCCCTCCTCGTGAGACTCGCAGGTTTGATGTACCTCCTCTCTTTTTTTGGCTTTCCTCGATCCAGATCCTCCACACAGATCTTGAAGTGGAAATTCGTCTCTTTATAAATTCATCGGCGGCTTATCTCCCAACCTTTGCTCCCTCCTCCCCTCATCTCGGCCTGCACGATGTGTTCAGCATGAGTTAATGGTTTTGTTAGATGCTATGATTTATGAGCATAACGTCTGTGTTGTTGCAACTCACTGGAGCACTTTCAAGATAAGCAACTCTTTAATGCAACTTAGGCGGCTTTAAGAGGGCTTTATTTGAGCCCACTAACAGCAGATGCTAACTAGCTTAGCACAAAAGCTGGAAATGGGTGGAAACAGCTAGCCTGCGTTAATTTGTGAGCTTCAGAGGGTCTGGAAGGCTAATGTTGTGTAGTAGCTGCATCTCCTGTATATAACTGACATTATTGCTCAGAGCCTTTCCCCCAATAATCACCTGAATTTATAGACACTGTCGTATAAATATAATCTTCAGGATGACAAGTGTTTCATGATCATAAACATATCTTCCTCCTCTTGAGCGTCCACCCTGCAGCTCTACGGGAGGAGAGAGATTAGAGGAAACATCTCAGGGATCCTCCAGTTGCCATAATGAATACAAACAGCAACCACAGCAACATTGGTGTGTGAGTCAGCGCTGATGGAGTGTGTGTGTGTGTGTGTGTGTGTGTGAGGTTCAGCCTTAAATACCTTTTTCGTTCTTATTTTTCGTGCTTTTTTTTGTGCTTTTCTGACTTTTCATCGTTCCTCCTTTGATGTGCGGTCAAATTACAGACCCCATCAGATAAGGAAGGTTTGTAGAGCGACCCGGGTACGGAAAAGAAAGCCACTGAATGGATGTTTCAACACAAGTCAATGTGGAACTGACTATTAAATACACTATGTAGGTCCGCTGTCACTGTCGTGAATTGCGTCCTGGAGCTTGTTGCAAAACTGGCCTTATAAATCAAGTGTTTGGCTCAAACTTGCATATTAATGGTCATTTTTGAGTGGTTCAATATTGACAAAGTTGATGACGACCAACTTGCATGGCAGTTACAGAGCCGTGTTCCTGTCCAAGTCCAAAACACTTTCCTTTTAGCTCCGCTTTGGGTCTCCACCGACCAATGCGGGAAACGTCTGGTTATTTAGCTGCTAGATGCGGCACCATGTTTCATGTTTAATGTGATTTTTAAATCATATTTAACAGAAATGTGTTTTAAAAAGTCATGAAAAATATCACAAACTCAATCATGTGAAAGATTTAATCATAAAAACAACAACAATTTAAGGGGAAATCACTTAAATAACTGATTTTGTTTTTAGGTATAACCATTGACATACACTCAAAAGGGCCATAAGTAGACGCAGCTTTAATTCAAGGGCTCAAGATTGGGAACCGTTACCATTGTAGAGACATCAAACATCGACCACATGGCTGCTTATAAGTACATTTTATACGGTTCCTGATAATTTCTCATTTTCTTTGATGTCAGTGGAGGTGTATGGTAGTCCTGTCCGTCACAGAGCTCATTTCTCCTGCAGAGTTCAACCACCGGTTAACGTACACATCCAACCCGCCTCCTTATGCCCAGGCGTTGACAGGCTCTGCCATGAGCGACTCTTTGAATTGACCACAAGCTCTTTCTTTTTTCTGAATGGCGCACGTCTTTATGAAATGGCCACTTAACGGTTGCTGGCGGAGGAGCCCCTCATTCTCAAGACTGGCCGGCACCATGATGCATAGAGGTGGAGGGGCTGCAGGGGGGCTGCAAGGGCTTCAGGGACTGCAGGGGCTAAAGGGGGGCTAAAGGGGGACCAAAGGGGGGCTGCAGGGGCTGCAGGGGCTGCAGGGACTGCAGGGACTGCAGGACTGCAGGGGCTGCAGGGGCTGCAGGGACTGCAGGACTGCAGGGGCTGCAGGACTGCAAGGGTTGCAGTGGGGTCCCCACGCAGGACAAGACCAGCGACTGCACGTGAGAACCAGATGTAGTTGGCGTGACGTCACCGGTTGGTTGTGATATGCTCTGGTAGAGACCTGTCAATCATCTTGTAGCCCCGCCCCCTAAAGCATCCCCTGCTTCATGGTCTGTTTGACTCTAAATGAGCATAATTTACTAAATGAACATCATGCTGTATTGAAAAGACTTGAAACTAGAGATTGAGACATAAACTCATGTTTACAATGTTTACTGAGGGGATTCATCAAGAGAAGTAGAGTCATTTATATAGACTTCTATACAACCTTCTATACAACCAGAGAATGCAGCTTTAACACATGAAGCATTGACTTCTATACAACCAGAGGAGTCAACTACTCCATCTCTACCAGATCGCTCAAATATCTTATATAATTCGTGGGATCAAATGTTTTACACACCAAAAATAACTTCATTGAAAAAGACAAACAGTTTCAGAGGGTGCTTGAAAGCAGGAAGGTTTCCTCTGGCCGGTCAGGACTTCACATCTGGACCGATTTGCTTTGCTTCTGACAAAATGTCTTCAGAGTCAAGTTACGACTTCCCCATCCAGAAATGCCTCTCGCACTATAAACCCCACAGCTTCATTGTGACGTGGCCTCTGAGGTGAAACACACACCGTGATGCCTTCACTCTCTTCTGCTTTTGAGGGGTTCAATGTCATATATAAAACGAGTAAAACCCAGAGGGGAGGGGGAGTCTGATCAAGCAGAAAGAGGAAAACTGTGACCTTCACCCTGCAGAAATGTGCAGATTCTTTTTTTGCACATTGTGCAACGCCTTTGAACTCTTCTTTTTTAGGAAGCTCCTCCTCCTCTTAAGAGCCTCCTGCACTGGAGGAGTAAGGCGACTCTTCCAGCTTTCTGCACCGTTTCTGTGTGGTGCTGCCCTCTAGCTTCCAGAGCGGCGCTGCACTTATTAAATGTGAGAATAAAGGTATTAAGATGTGCATAAAGTGTTTATTCAAAGGACACCCTTTACCTTATTTTATTATTATACGAGCATGCAAAAATACCTAACTTTTGTCAATGCTCAAACACTTGAACCAGTCCAGCGTCAATCACACATTTCCAAACATGTCCGACTAGAGAGACGCTCATGAGGATATTAACACTGATCATCGTCTTCATCTTCATCTCAGTCGGTGCAGCTTAAAGCTACAGAGGTCCTGATCGGATTCAATATAATCTGACAGGTTCAGGGTCACGCACACTTGTTCTAGGTCGCCTCACACACACACACACACACACACACACACACACACACACACACACAGGTACGAGCTGAGGCTCACTTTGCTGACGGAGCGACGAAGGGAAGTGATGAAAGCTTCACTTTGGTGCAGAAGAATCGACTCAAACGCACGGTAGGAGTCCTTTAATGTCCTTTAATATATATTTAATACACACATAATCATAATTTAATACACACATAATCATAAAGGAAGCGCGGTGGTTGTGAAGCAACAGGTGTACGAGCAAAGCAGCGTGGGACGAGTGCAGCGCGAGTGAGTTTTAAGAAGTGATCCTCCGGATAATATCTGATAATATCTGTTTTGAGGATGACTGTTGCATATTTATTGCTTTATTGCTTATTGCCCGAGCCACTTGGATCATGAGGATTATGATCCCGCCCAGGTGAGAGTATTGATAATCCTGTTGGAGCTGAGCGAGCTAACGAGGCTAACGTGCTCGTGGAAGACTTTGCATTAAAATTACTTCATAAACTTGTAAAATGAATCTCCTCTTCAAGCTGTAGAAGATAAATTAAAAAAATTAAGTTTTCTTTGTTTCTGCTTGTTAACTTACATTTAATTTGTATTTACTTAACAACTCGAACCCTCGTTGTTCCTCCAGGGAAGCAGCCGCTCATCCTTCATGACTGGAGGCGTTTGACCTTGAGATGCCGCCTCAGCGACGTGCCTTCCTCTCCTTACCTCCTCCTCCTCCTCCTCCTCTTCCTCCCTTCAGCCCTTCCACCTCTCTGCTCCCTCCGCCCCTCCTCCGGCTCCTCCTGGTCCTTCTGGTCCTCCTGGTCTCCCTGCCCCGGCCGGCCCAGGCCTCCTGGTTCCGGGTCGGGGTGGTGGGCCCGTGGGGGTGCGACCCCCTCTTCGCCAAGGCCCTCCCCAGCGTGGCGGCGCAGCTCGCCGTCAACCGCATCAACAAGGACCCGCTGCTGTCCCGCGGCGCCACCTTCGACTACACCGTGCTGCAGGTGCGACGACAACCCACGGGAATCGAACCTGCGGCCCGAGACGTTCGTTGACCTCTGGCTCTTCGGTCGTTTCAGGAGCCGTGCGAGACGTCGAGGGCGCTGGAGAAGTTCATCGGCTTCCACACCGCGGCGTCCGGCTACGTCGGCCCGGCAAACCCCGGCTACTGCGACGCGGCGTCCATGCTGAGCAAGAGCTGGAACAAAGTGGGTTTCCTGAGGGGGGGCGGGGCTTAGAGGGGTCAGGGGTGCAGGGTGGGTGGTCACATCTCCTCTGCTCGCTCCTCCCCCAAAGGCCCTGTTCCCGTGGGGATGTGTCGGCTACGAGCTGGACGACGCCCGGAGCCACCCGACCTTCGCCCGCCCGGCGCCGCGGCCCACCGGCGTGCTGCTCAGCGTCATCCGGTACTTCAGGTGGGCCAACGTGGCCGTGATCTCGTCCTCAGAGGAGGTCTGGGTGGAGACGGCCTCCAAGGTGGGACCCCTCCCCCCCCCCCCCATTCAGTTGTGTTACTGTCGATTTTTGGGATATTTGTGTTTCTTTATGGTGGCTTTGTATCTTTTTCTGGGATATTTATTTATTTGTTGAGGTTTTGAGTCTCTTTGTTGTAGTTTTGAGTCTCTTTGTTGTGGTTTTGAGTCTCTTTGTTGTGGTTTGAGTCTCTTTGTTGTGGTTTTGAGTCTCTTTGTTGTGGTTTTGAGTCTCTTTGTTGTGGTTTTGAGTCTCTTTGTTGTGGTTTTAAGTCTCTTTGTTGTGGTTTTGAGTCTCTTTGTTGTGGTTTTGAGTCTCTTTGTTGTGGTTTTAAGTCTCTTTGTTGTGGTTTTGAGTCTCTTTGTTGTGGTTTTAAGTCTCTTTGTTGTGGTTTTGAGTCTCTTTGTTGTGGTTTGAGTCTCTTGTAGTTGTCATAAATCTCTCTCCAGGTGAACCTCCTGACTCTTTTGGCCTGCAGGCCGGTCAGTACTTCGTCCATACCAGTGCGCTTACCTTTGTGTTGTCTCTGTCCCGTCCAGGTAGCCGACTCCTTGAGGAGTCACGGCCTGCCGGTCCGACTCGTCAGCTTCATGGAGAACACGCCTCACGCCATCCGACGAACTCTGACGAAGCTCCGCAAGATGAGAGAAATACGACGTGAGTGACTTTTTTAAAACCTAACAACAAACTCTCCAGAAACCCGTCATGCATCCCGTTTCTCGTGTCCCAGTCGTGGTGCTCTGCATGCACTCGGCTCTGATCGGCGGAGTGGCCCAGAAGCGGCTCCTGGAGGCGGCCTACGACATGCGGCTGACCGACGGCTCGCTGGTGTTCGTGCCCTACGACGCGCTGCTCTACAGCCTGCCGCACCGCAACGTGAGCTACGCTGCGCTGCGCGGCAACGGCAAGCTGCTGCGGGCGTATGACGCCGTGCTCACCGTCACCATCGACTCGCCGCGGGCGTCCTTCTACGAGGCCTACGGGGAGGCCGTGGAGAGGGGGGAGGTGGCCCGGACGCTGAAGCCTCAGCAGGTGATGCATGGCGCCACGCACGTGTGTGTGTGTGTGTGTGTGTGTGTGCACTGTTGAGATGACACGGTGGTTCAATCCCCCACACCGTGTGTCCCGCAGGTGTCGCCGCTCTTCGGCACCATCTACAGCTCTGTCCTCTTCATGGCTCACGCGGTGAATCGGGTCCGGGAGGCCGGGGTGTGGATGTCTGGGGGGAACCTGGCAAACCACACCAGCAACCTGGACTTCCAGGTCATAACAACTTTATTTGAATAGCACCTTCATGGTATTTAAAACATAAAGAGATACATATTTATGTATACATATAAATACTTATATATACATAAATAAAAAACATAAATTCATGCTGTAACACAGGTTTCCCAAATATTTACTGTGCATGCATATATATATATTTCATTTTGTATAGCAAATGCTTTAAGAATATTTGAGGAATATTTGTTTGTAAATAAAAGTATTTTTAATCTATTTCCACACAATTTAGCGTAACCTAACCTAATTGAAAATGTCTTTAAAGATAAAGAAGCTATAGTTTCTATGTTAAAATTTGCTTTCTAAACAGTTCATATTTCCATTAAATTACAAAAAAAACTTAATTTACATCAAAAGCAATCCAGTGCAGCTCTAATAAAAGACAGAAAGAATAAATTAAATGTATAATTATATGTGTTTAACTGTTTTCTGCTTCAAATTAGAAACAAACAGTAATTACCAAATGAGTTAACTCACATTCTTGAGTTCCAACGGCATGAATATGACATGAATATGACATGAATAAGACATGAATATGACATGAATATGACTTGAATATGACATGAATAAGACATGAATATGACATGAATATGACATGAATAAGACATGAATATGACTTGAATATGACATGAATATGACATGAATAAGACATGAATATGACATGAATAAGACATGAATATGACTTGAATATGACATGAATAAGACATGAATATGACATGAATATGACATGAATAAGACATGAATATGACATGAATATGACATGAATAAGACATGAATAAGACGTTAATATGACAGGAATATGACAGGAATATGACATGAATAATACATGAATAAGACATGAATATGACTTTACAGGGCTTCAGCTACCCCATCAGGACCGACGGCTCTGGAGCCGCTCTGCTGGACTTCGTCATCCTGGACACGGACGGACTCTCATGGGAGCTGAGGCCCACGTACAGGTGTTTGACTAGTTAAAGGGCAAAAACACGTTTTAAATATTGCTTTTTCTATTTTAGTCTTTATTATTTCATCTTGTACACTTGTTCATATATGTTTCTTGTTCTTTCGTTGTAATCTTTTATCAAACTCTTGCACAAAAACTTTGCTCGGGATCAATAAAGTTATATCTTATTTTGTCTTATCTAATATCGTGATGGGCTTGATTGACAGGATCGACATGGAGGCAGGCTCAGTGCGCTTCCTGGGTCGAGAAATCCACTTCCCTCGGGGCTCCGGACCTCGAAAGGACTCGGACTGCTGGTTTACTCCTGGAGTCCTCTGCTCAGGGGGTCAGGAACACACACACACACACACACACACAAACACACACACACACACACACACACACACACACACACACACACACACACACACACACACAAAAACCCCACAAAACCCATGTTTTGAAATAATAAAAATAAAACACATGTGTTCTGGTCCCAGGCGTGGATCTGTTCTCGACCCTCAGCATGTTCCTCGGAGTGATGGCCGCCTCTGTTTTCGGCGTGGCGTTTATTTACTGCATCGGGTAGGAAGGTTATTTTAAATAATACATTTTTTTTATTAAGAGGATGTTTTTAATTTTTTTGTCGCCTCCTAAATGGCATCGTCTCATGTTGCCTAGGCAACGCATCAATCAGATCCGCCTGGTGAAGGGCCCGAACCGGATCCTGCTGACTCTGGCCGACGTCACCTTCATCAACCCGTCGCTGAGCAACAAGGTCAGCCCCTCCCCGTCTCAGTTAATGAGGATTTCAATTAAATAAATCCTAATTTATTGAACATCTGAACAAACGTATAATATATATATTTTTTAACTTCGTTGTATTAATAATACAATAATAATTAATTTTATAGAAGCTGAGTGTGGACGACGGCCGGGCGAGCGGCATGAGGAGCCTATCAGACGGCACATCGCCGGTCTCCACCCAATCACCGGCCACCTACGAGAACTCCAACGTCGTCATCTTCGAGGTAGAAAGAAGAGAATGCAGCTTTAACACATGAAGCATAAACTTCTATACAACCAGAGGAGTCACCCCCTGGTGGTCAGGAGAGAGAATGCAGCTTTAACACATGAAGCATAGACTTTTATACAACCAGAGGAGTCGCCCCCTGGTGGTCAGGAGAGAGAATGTAGCTTTAACACATGAAGCATAGACTTTTATACAACCAGAGGAGTCGCCCCCTGGTGGTCAGGAGAGAGAATGCAGCTTTAACACATGAAGCATAGACTTCTATACAACCAGAGGAGTCACCCCCTGGTGGTCAGGAGAGAGAATGCAGCTTTAACACATGAAGCATAGACTTAAGTGAGAAGGCTGAAGTTTTGATGTTTCCTCTCCTGCAGGGCGACTGGGCGTGGCTGAAGAGACTTCCTGATGGGTCGTTCAGCAGCATCAACCCCAAAACCTGCCACGTGTTTGAACTGGTACGACAGCATTCGTCAGATTAACACAGTTTATATATATATATAAAACACCGCTTTCTGACTTCAGATGAAGGACATGCGCCACGAGAACGTGAACCTTTTCTTGGGCTTCTTCCACGACTGCGGCGTGTTCGCCATCGTGACCGAGTTCTGCTCCAGAGGGAGTCTGGAGGACCTGCTGCTGAACGACGAGGTCAAACTGGACTGGATGTTCAAGTCGTCGCTGCTGCTGGATTTAATCAAGGTCAGAGTGGGAGGAGCTGGTTTATACCCAGTATGGTTATACCTCCTTCTGCAACTCAGGATTGGTCTGTTCAAACTGTTACTGTTTAACAAATACTGCTAATACACACCTGTCTGCTACTTCAGCACCACGGACAGCACCATTACTGTACAAGTAAAACTCCTGCGTAGTTGATTGATTGTTTGGTTTGCGATCACCCAATAGACACAAGTCTTTTACCCATGATGCCGTGCTGTGTACTTAAGATACGGCACTTGTGTAGTTATTAGAGCTGTGTTCCTACCGTAGCCCATGAAGGACAAACCAAAATACCTGGCTCATTTTCTGTGTTGACCCATGTAGTTTCAGTTGGTTGCAATCTGCATACTCACCACTAGATGGCGTCAAATCCTACACACTTTAAACTACATTAAAAATGTTATAAGGAAAAGCAGAAATTATTCTTACAGAACCATTTCCATGAAAAAAAATACAATTATCTTAATAATAGTCAATATATTTTCTCTCATTCCATAATTGATTAGTGGCGTAATCGTAATCTTTGCTTGTGTTTCTTCATATTTCAATTTCTTTTTGTCGTTTTGAGTGCAGAAATCTTGAGTTGTAAAATAACTAAATTGTTCAGATGAATTTGATGGAGTGGAAGTGGAAAGTGGAATGAAAAGTAAAGTACAAGTACCTCAAAATCCATGTTGTACTGAAGTTCTTCCTCTGCCTCAGGGTATGAAGTACCTCCACCACCGCGGCGTGTCCCACACTCGCCTCAAGTCCCGTAACTGCGTGGTGGACGGGCGCTTCGTCCTGAAGGTCACCGACTTCGGCTACAACGAGGTCCTGGAGGCCCAGAGGTTCCCCTACGTGGAGCAACCTGCAGACAGTGAGCGAGAGAGCGAGAGAGAGAGGGAGAGAGAGAAAGAGAGAGAGAGAGAGAGAGAGAGAGAGAGAGAGAGAGAGACTAACGCGGTGCTGTGTTGCCGCCTCAGAGCTGCTGTGGACGGCTCCGGAGATCCTGAGGAGCGCCCAGCCGGAGTTCCACGGGACGGCGTCCGGAGACGTGTACAGCTTCGCCATCATCATGCAGGAGGTGGTGGTGCGAGGGCCGCCCTACTGCATGATGGACATGTCCGCCGCAGGCAAGGAAACCACCACAACGACTCCATATCCTTAACGTACAGCTCATGCATGTTGGCTGCAAAGCTTTCCTTCTCTTGGCACACAAACGACAGCCGGCGTTTCTCTGCGTTCCAGAAATCGTGGAGAAGCTGCGTAAGCCTCCTCCGCTGTTACGGCCGGTGGTCAGTTCGGACTACGCCCCTCTGGAGTGCATCCAGCTGATGAAGCAGTGCTGGAACGAACAGCAGGACAAGAGGCTGAGCTTCGAGGAGATCTTTGACCAGGTGGATACAAGGATGCCCTGTCAGCTGCTGTCGAACTGGTATATGACGACCAGTGTTGGGTTGTTGGTGCTAGTTGCTTTATTTTTAGAGCACTAAACCAAAACTCAAGGTTGGAAGTCAATATTATTTGGGATCATATTCATTATGATGGTATGAAGGTGAGAGGATACCGCCTAAAGGGTTTTGTTGCTTCTACTGGACTGAGGTACTTAAATGCACCCCGAATGCCCCCAGATGGGGGGCTCTGGGTTTGACCCTTTGAGACTGATTACACCAATACAGCACTAACACATATATGGCCTTATTATCTATCTTCACAAGGGTTTTCGGTATATTATAGCTTTTAAAATCTTTCAAAAAGACCTTGTGAATGAGTTGATAATCAGGATTTTTGGCTGTAAAATGTTTGGGGCGCATGAGGTTAAACTTCTTGTATTTGTTTGTCCTCCTGTATCCGGTCCTTTGTTCCTTCCTTCGCTCCGTCAGTTTAAGAACATCAACAAGGGGAAGAAGACCAACATCATCGACTCAATGCTGCGGATGCTGGAGCAGTACTCGTCCAACCTGGAGGAGCTGATCCGGGAGCGAACCGAGGAGCTGGAGATCGAGAAGCAGAAGACGGAGAAGCTGCTGACTCAGATGCTGCCTCCGTGAGTCGAACGTAGACAAAACCATTATTTTAAAACGCAGATTTTTGCGTTTTTCCCAATAAAACTTAAAATTCAAGCCACTTTTCACAAAGTCAAAAAGTTGTAGCAGATTCATTTATGTATTTTACACCATTTTCTCATAGAACTACATATTATTTATGTGATATTAAACACCGTGATGAAAGTCCCGCCTTCTCCCGTCAGGTCAGTGGCCGAGGCGCTGAAAGTGGGCGGTACCGTTGAACCGGAGCACTTTGACAGCGTGTCGCTTTACTTCAGCGACATCGTCGGCTTCACCACCATCTCGGCCAACAGCGAGCCCATCGAGGTGGTCGACCTTCTCAACGACCTCTACACGGTCTTCGACGCCATCATCGGAAACCACGACGTCTACAAGGTGTGTGTCTTGTACGAGCCCTGTGTCGGTGACTCCCGTTAGCTCACACCTGCCGCTCTGCTACAGGTGGAGACCATCGGCGACGCCTACATGGTGGCGTCCGGCGTTCCCGTCCCGAACGCCAACCGCCACGCTGCAGAGATAGCCAACATGGCGCTGGACATCCTGAGCGCCGTGGGAACCTTCAAGATGAGACACATGCCCGACGTTCCGGTCAGGATTCGCATCGGACTACACACAGGTCAGCTTCACTCTCTATCTACTCTATGGGTTGTTTTGAAGTTATTTCATATCACTCCATTGGGTTGCTCGGCCGTACTTGATGTATTTCTGGTCACTAATAAACTCGAGTCTAGTTGTGACACCTGAACGCAACGTCCTACCTGGAAACTAGTCCATAAGATAAATAGAAAGCAGAATGTAAAGTATACATGTAGTTTGAATGTGTAGAAACAGAGTCTAAACTAAAAATATAGTCTGTATTTTCCACTTTTATATGACTAATAGTCTCAAAGTTTATCTCATGTGTCCACCAGCGGGAGACTCCTCTGGTTGTATAGAAGTCTGTGCTTCATGTGTTAAAGCTGCATTCTCTCTCCTGACCACCAGGGGGCGACTCCTCTGGTTGTATAGAAGTCTATGCTTCATTTGTTAAAGCTGCATTCTCTTTACTGACCACCAGGGGGCGACTCCTCTGGTTGTATAGAAGTCTATGTTTGCCTGTTACAGGTCCATGTGTAGCAGGGGTGGTCGGCCTCACTATGCCTCGCTACTGCCTCTTTGGAGACACCGTGACCACCGCCTCTCGTATGGAGTCCAGCGGGCTGCGTGAGTACAAAGAAATAAGTGTAGAAAGCATGTTTTCTACGATCAGATTATAACATCCATTGTTCTTTTTGCAGCCTACAGGATCCACATCCACGAGAGCACAGTGAAGTTCCTGCAGGACCTGAACCTCGGCTACAAGGTGGAGCTGAGAGGGAAGAAGGAAGTCAAGGTGCAATGCTTTTAAATGACTTCAGATTTCTGCATGTGGTTGAAGTCCAGTCTGTCACGGCCGTATATATATAAATATATATATACATATATGTGTGTGTGTCTTTCTCAGGGGAAAGGCGTAGAGGAGACCTACTGGCTCGTAGGGAAAGATGGATTCAACAAACCTCTTCCTGTTCCTCCGGAGGTCAAAACCGGGTAGGAAATATATGTTTGTTTTCTGCTTTATTCTTCTCCCTCTTCCCCCGAACGCCTCGACTATTTTTCACCCAGTTCGCAGATGCTTAGAAACAGTCCTGGGAGAAAAGCATTGAAAAGAAAAGCCAGAGAGACCAAATAGTTGTAAACATGAAATATAACTAAAAACAAAGAATCCAAATGATTAAAACCCCCCAAACATGTGTGTATGTGTGTGTGCTGTGTTCACGCTGTTCACTTCGTCCCAACAGGCAAATGGCCCACGGCTTGCAGATGGCCGAGATAGCCCAGTACAAGAAACGGAAAGCCGAGAAGCAACAGCAGGAACTGCTTGCAAAGAAGAAAAACTGAGGTAATGTTATGCATTGTGAAAACAACATGTATAACGTTACTGACTTGGTTGGCAGCGTGACTTGTTTGCATTTAGTTGCATCGCATGAGCTCAAATACGAGGAAGACATCGTGGCCGCAATGAGAAGCAGCTGGTCGAACGGTGGGCTCTGGTAAAAGAAAAAAGTGCTTTTATTTTGAAAATTAGACAATCCATCTTGAAACTGCAGATGGAATTTCAAAATAAAAGCGAGCATGAGCGCTGTGCCGATCCACCAGACCTGGTTCCTGACCAGATGTTTCTTGCTGCAGGTTTTTGAGTTCCATTCAAGATTCAAGTAAATGCAAATAGAAAACGGCGACATTGAGATTGGGGATTCTTTTGTCCTTAAAATATAAATATAATAAAGTCTTTATATAAAGTCTTTACTGTTTTCGTGAGACGGGGCAGAAATACCAATTTTGGTGAGTTGGTCACTAACAAAACTCAGTTCTTCTACTTTACTAGTTTTGAAAAGGTCGAACTTTCTGGATGTTACTGCTATTGAATGTAAACGTATTGAGCTAACGCTACAGACCGCTAGCTAGTATCACTTTTTTTGGAGCACTTTTCCTTTCTCATCTTGTGTTAATCGTTTTCTCCCTTCCTCCTCCCTTCGTCTTTCCTCGTCCCTTCCTCTTTCCTCTTCCCTTCCTCTTTCCTCATTCCTTCTCCTTCCTCTTTCCTCCCTCCTCCTTCCTCCTCCCTCCTCCTCCCTCCCTCTCCAGCAATCCGAAGCACCTGAAGCAGCTGCTCCACAAGGCGGTGAGGAGGATCACTCAGGTTCGTGTCGTCACGCAGCTCTACACGCCCGAAGAGGACGGGAACGCCGTGATGTCACTCCACTGAGCGGGGGAGGAGACCAGGGGAAACGAGGGAGGAGACCAGGGGAAACGAGGGAGGAAACAAGGAATTAAGAGAGGAAAGGAAGCAAGAGAGGAAAGGAGATGAGACTGAAACAAGAAAATAGAACAAAACGAAGAAAAGAAGGAAGTTTCTGTGATATTTCTCCAATAAAATATTTTGTCATCTTTAAATATTGTTTGACATTTGAATCATTTTGTGGCTCTTTTTTCTTTAAAAAAATGTTTTACTTTTGCAGATGTAAACAACCACTTTATATCAGGTCTTTATTTATTATTATTTATGTTAATTTCGTGTTTTTAGTCTGAAATGAGTGCTTTTTAACCATCCTAATACATCTTTTGGTGCTTGAATTATCTGTGTGTGTGTGTGTGTGTACGTGCGTGTATGTGCGTGCGTGTGTGTGTGGTTATCTAAACGAACCCACATCGCCCTCTAGTGGCGCAACAGAAAATCACCTTTGTTGAGGCTACAGATGGAAACTCTGCAGGATTATCCCTGCTGATCCTCACTGTGTGTGTGTGTGTGTGTGTGTGTGTGTGTGTGTGTGTGTGTGTGTGTGTGTGTGTGTGTGTGTGTGTGTGTGTATTATTTACACACACTGTTTCATTACATTTTGTATCCACCTAAATTACGATAGAAAAGTTTCCTAAAATGACTTTCATGTACAAAGAAACTGTAAAATGCATTTTTTATATGCTGCAAAGAAAAAAGAAAAACAAATCACAAATCACATATATATATATATTTTATCTACTGCTATATGTACTGTTGAATGCATTCAATCCGGACAAACTACGTCATCAACACCTTTGAACTTTGACCCTCTCGCTCAAACATCTGCTGATGATTGTGGGTCCGAATGGCCAGAAAAACTGTGGCCAGATGGAGCAGAACATCCGGGTACTTTGATCACATGACGCGATACGATTCGGTTTGGAGACCCTGAGGAGACGATTAAAAGAAATTATGTTTCTCTGTAACTTATTACGAATATTTATTTTCCTAGTAAATGTGGCTTACATAAAAAAAAGCAAAAAAAACAAAAACATTTATTACTTTAAAAAAAGTACACATTTATTTTATTTTTTAAATACACAAAAAATATATAAATAAATACACATTCATTTAAAAATAAATACACATTTATTAAAAAATAAATACACATTTATTAAAAAATAAATACACATTTATTAAAAGAATAAATGGTGTTGTGTTCTTTTGAGTGTATTTTGTTTTATTTAATTGTTTCATTTGTTTTAATTTATGAAAAACACATTCCTCCACTCTGCCAGGCATGTTATTAATGTCTAGTATCAAATCCATTTTAATTTTACTGTTATGTATTTAGTTAGCAGATCAAAAGCAGTGCGTTTTAAAGATATTTTGTCTAAAAAGAATAATTAGACGTAGAAGCCTGATGTTTGTGTTCAACTGTAAACTACAAATTATTCCTTATGTTGTCAAACCTTTAATGTATCCAGTAATATTAATGTTGGCATAAACCACCGTTAAACACCAAAATTAGAGAAAGAAACCATCATTTGTCTGCCTGTTAATCTGCATGCTGGTCACCAGACCAGCAGCTACTGGTGGTACTGGGATCGTACCAGTGCAGGCAGACGGGCTGTGGTGTGTCCGGTTTACAGGGCCGAGTTTACCGGAGGATTTAGACTGTTATTGTGGCGGTTTGTTTGGGGGCAGGAAAGGGATCGGGTAGATTATGATATAGTGATATAGAATAAGGAATATATGGATCGCAGGGATTAGAGAATATTGAGGAATGTGAGATTAAATGCAGATTATTAATGTAAATATGACGACCTGAAGTCCGATCAGATTTACAGCGACACTTTTCATCATAATCAGAAGCTCAGTCCATAAGCACATTTACAGTATATGTATATACGTATATATATATATATATATATATATATATAATTTGTTCTGTTTTACATATAAATATACTTATATATATTTATTTTTTTAAATATTTTTTTCTGTTTCATGTATGTATATACAAACTGTAAATATAAGATAATTATTCTGTTTTACATTTATTAAATATATTTATTTATATATTATTTATAAACATATATTTATATTATTTTTTCAGTTTCATATATATAATACACAAATCTGTGAATATATATAAAAATAATATAATGACACATTAAAATAAGTTTGTCTTCTTTGGAAACATACTTCATGGTAAGAAGTATTTCATCATAGTCACCATTATTGAGCAATTTGCAATATTTAAAGTGATAGTTCAACATTTTTGGGAAGTTCATTCAATGTTGATTAGCTTAGCTTAGCATGAAGACAGGAAGTAAAAGAGAAAACTTTCTTTTTTATGGTGAAATCTCTCCGTACACAAACTAAAATGTGGAACTTGTGACTTCCTGTTTCGTGTTGCCATAGTTACATGTTTCTACATGCTTCCTGGTTTTGTAACCAGTTAAAACCAGAAACGAACATCGAATTCATAGTTTTCATTTTGTCAAAACATGAAACATGAGTAACAGTTAGAACTTTTCTCTCTAGCGATTAATAACAGTTTATACTTTAATCCTTAATTTATTCATGAAGCTGCCCCTCAGAGACCCTGCCCACTTTACATGCATTCACCTTGAAACCGCTCTTCCACGTCACCCTGCTGCTCCGGGAATCGAACCCTCACAAGCTTGTTTAGTGAGGCTGCAGAAGATCAAACATCATGACACAAAAATAATCTCACAGAAATAAAGAAAAACAAAATAAACTATATCAAACTGGGAGGAAATGACATGTTTATATGTAAAAAAACAACCTGTTAGGCCTCAGAAAACAAGCATAAAGTTAAGTAAGTTTATTAAATATCGTTCTTTTCACTGCAATGCTAATGGCACAAAAACAACACCTTCAATATATTTGTACTGCATTTTTTTTATGCATCAGAACAATCCTAAAGTTTTGTTGATGTTGTGCAAAAACCTTTTTTTTTATTTTTTTTACTTTTATGCTAATAAAGCAACTTTGAAATGAATAAATACAAAGAAAGAAAGAAAGAAAGGAAATTGACATTTCAATATATTTCCTGCAAGAAATCTGCAGATTTTAACAATTTCTTCCCAGTTGCATAAATAAACTGTCTCTGATTAAATTGCATTGTCACCATCAGCAACAACAGCAACAGCAACAGCAACAGCAATGTCGCAACTGTGCTTGTTCTGAAATAACTCTGTAACAAAGGGAAGCATGCTTTCCTTTGTGTTTCCTTTGTGTGTTCCTCTCTCTCTGTGTGTGTTTGTGTGTGTGTGTGTGTGTGTGTGTGTGTGTGTGTGTGTGTTCCAGCTATGTTGGCTCTGCTTTGTTGCTAGTAGAATGGGCAGCAGGCGGTTTGTGGTGAGGCACAACCTCGACCAGCAGAGGGCGCTGTGGCACATTAGAAATAAATAATAAAAGTATATAAATAATAAATATATATATTCAAGACCACATTGAGTCAGGGAATTAAATTAAAACAAAACAAAAATGTTTTAATGTAAGTTCATATATGTTATTCTGCCATCTTTACTTGTGTTTATACTTTATAACCGTATAAATCTTCCAGAAATGAGCTCTGATCCTCTTTTTCCAGCTTTAAGATATTTATTCTGTGTCTCTTCCCGTCATCAAGTTCTTGTTTGTGACGTCACGTACCTCCTCAAGCCTGCTTCAAATTCACAGTTAATTACTGTACATTTGTGACAGAAAATGTGTGTGTGTGTGTGTGTGTGTGTGTGTGTGTGTGTGTGTGTGTGAATGCAGCCCGTCCACACACCTAAAAACGGACCCAGACGACCAATCAACGTCCTGAAGCGATCAGCCCAACGGCCCCAGAGTGACGGGTACAGATGTGCATCATCAAGCTTCCAGTGGGCCGACTCACACACATGCAAACACACACACACTTGCAAATGCACACTCTGCATCTCTTTGTTATTCATCCTCCTTGTTGTCGTGAAGTCGCCACAAAACTGTTTCACATGCAACGTCCAGGAGGTTTTGGGGTTTAGGCCCAAATCTGAAACGCTCCTCTCTTCATGTTAAAAGTCAGACAGGAAACAAAGGGAAAGGTTGAAGGTCACATGAGTTCAGTTCATCTCAGGGCAACAGAGCGAGCTAGATGAGTGTGTGTGTGTGTGAGGGGGGCTTTGGGTTCGCTTCCTTTGAAAAGCAGCTGACATTTCCCAGAGGAAGAGTTGGGTTGCTCTCGACTGGTGGCTCACGCCCGGCGCTGTGGGATGCGACTGTGAGGGCTGGTATTCACGGCTGTCACTACACGGCCGTCCAGATATTTTGTCGTTGTTGTTTTTTCCATCACAAGAGGTTAAAATTACAATAAATCCCCTCCGGTCCAATCAATCACACAACTACACCGTTACACTGTTGCATGTTGTTCGGTTACATTGTTGCGCTATTGATTTGTTAGTTTGTTTAATATTATTTGATTCTATTTTTTGGGTGTATTTTCTGCATAAATTGTGCATTGTTTATATTTAATATTGCTTTACCTGTTTGTATAAATGCTGCTGTATCTCTCAATCTAAAGAGTTGAAAGAGAAACTCACAGGAGGGTAAACAAACAGGACACGCCGCTTCAGTGAAGGCGTTAAATATCTTTACGTGTTTGCAGAAGATAAATACACAGTTAGCTATAGCTTAGCGCAACGAAAGGTCGCTAACTCCATCAAAAACATGATTTATCAATAACATTTTAGTTATCAAAAATGTAGTTAAACAAGGGAACAAAGGTATTTTCTTTTACCATTTTTATATTATTTTCATAAATGTATTAATAATTGATTTGATGTCAGTGTAATGACTCATAAATATCGCTACATGTTTCATAAAATAATAATGTCTAAAATAATGTAAAATATATTCATATATATGAATATATATGTAAATAAAAAATTATATATATATTTATTTATTTATATAAATAAAGCTTGACCTAAGACGTGTGTCTGTTTACAGAGACGGTGGGCTCGTATGGCTTGTCTGCCGCTCTGGGATCAGCTCTCTACGTCTAAACAGCTGCTGTAAAGCCTAACAAAAGACTCCAGATCAGCCCTACGGCGTCACCGCCTCATTCCTCAACGTCAACGAGACTCTGCGCGCCGTGATTGGCTACGTCTATTGACGCCGAGGCACTGACGTCTCCGCGGTGACTGGCCCAGACTCCCCGCCGCCGCACGTCACTCAAACCAACCAGCCAATCACAGCCCGCGCTCGCCTCTTTGTTCCTCCCGTTAGGTGCGTGACGCAGCGGGTCATGTGTTGTTTGTGCCCTGGCCCCGTAGAGATGTGTACAAGGGGGGGGGGGGGAGAGAAGCTAGCTAGATCCTCCCGATTATAGGAGCGCGAGCGCGGTCATGTTGCACGCGGCGGGATTTACTTCGTGATTAAAAAAAAAAAAAAAAGTCCGCGCTTCCGGAAAGAAAAGCCCCCGCGAGGAGGGCACTTTGTCTGTCTTCATAACGGGAACAACGGAGCCGGTTTTCGGGGGGAGAAATCCGAGCCCCCCCGAGCGCGAGCGAGTCCACGTTAGCTGGCCTAGCCGGACTCCCAAAAGAAAAACACACCAGAATGGGGTCTAGGTCCACCCGGATTAGCCTACTAGTGGAGTGACCTTTGATTCCGTTCCCCCGATGGCACATTTCACGAGCTACCAGGAGGGCAAAGCGGCGGTGCTGATGGTGGAGACGCAGCAGAGGGACGCGGGGACGAAAGCGGCGGCCGCGAACGGAGACGGCTCCGTCGGGGAACCCCCTTCTCCGGTAATTAATAGCGGCGGAGGAGGCGGCGGCGGCGGCAGCGCTCGCTTCCATCAACATCTACCGCCCTGCAACCACCTCCATCAACTGCTCCACCACCACCACCCGCCGCCGAAGGAGCAGCCGCATCACTACCAGCTGGCTCCGCAGCATCTCCCCGGGGAGAGCGTGGCAGAGTCCCCGGTAAGGAGAGCCTCCCCCTCGCCGCTCAGCCAGGTGCAGCCCGCCGAGGACCCCGCCGCTAGCGGCAGCGGCGGCGGCCATGTCTACGCGGCCGTTAGCGTCGCGAGCGCGTCGGACGCCGTGGACGATATTCGCAAATGTGGCTACCTGAGGAAGCAGAAACACGGACACAAGAGGTTTTTCGTGCTCCGGGCCGCGAGCCACCTCGGGCCGAGCCGCTTGGAGTACTACGACAGCGAGAAGAAATTCAGGAGCAGCCTGCGCTCCGCCGCCGCTGCTGCGGCAGCGAACGCGAGCGGCGGCGGCGGCGGAGGAGCGGTCGCCGCTTCGCCGCCGAAAAGGGTTATTTACCTCTACCAGTGCTTCACGGTGAACAAAAGGGCGGATTCCAAAAACAAACACCTCATCGCCCTCTACACCAAGGACGAGTACTTTGCCATCGTGGCCGAGAACGAGCAGGAGCAAGAGGACTGGTACGTGGCCGTGAGCGAGCTGATGAGCGAGCGCAAGAAGGGGCACCTGGACTCAGATGATTTGGACGATGGGTACGGCACGGTCACGCCTGGCACGGTGTTCAAAGAGGTGTGGCAGGTGAACGTGAAGCCCAAAGGACTGGGCCAAACTAAGAACCTCACGGGCGTGTACCGGCTCTGCCTCTCGACTAAAACGGTGCACCTGGTGAAGCTGAACTCTGAAACCCCGTGTGTCAACCTGCAGCTGATGAACATCCGGCGTTGCGGCCATTCGGAGAGCTTCTTCTTCATCGAGGTGGGGCGCTCCTCCTCCATCGGGCCCGGCGAGATCTGGATGCAGGTGGACGACTCCGTGGTGGCGCAGAACATGCACGAGACCATCCTGGAGACGATGAAGGCCCTGAAGGCCTTCGCCGAGTTCCGGCCGCGGAGCAAGAGCCAGTCGTCGGGCTCCAACCCGATGCCGTTCATCACCACGCGGCGCCACCTGGGCAACCTGCCGCCGAGCCAGACGGGGCTGCAGCGGCGGTCGAGGACGGAGTCGGTGGTCGGCACGCCGCCGTCGAGCAAAAGCTCCGGGGCCAGCGGTTACCGCTTCCGGACGTCCAGCGAGGGCGAGGGCACCATGAACCGGCCGTTTCGCTCCGCCACGGGAAGCCTGGTGCACCTCAACTCCACGCGGGCGCATCACGGGCGCCAGGAAGGCGTGGCCGGCGGCGGTGTCGCCACAGGAAACGCCGGCACGAGCACGGGCAGCGGCCGCTACGTCAGAGCCATCCCGGGGGCGGCGTCCACCTACCACGCCCGCTCCGCCTCGCTGCCGGTGTCCCACTTCCCATCCACCACCAGCCCGGTGAGCGTGTCCTCCAGCAGCGGCCACGGCTCCGTCTCCGACACACTGACCCGCCCGTCGAGCGCCTCGATATGCGGCTCGCCGTCCGACGGCGGCTTCAACTCCTCGGACGAGTACGGCTCCAGCCCCGGCGACTTCCGGTACTTCCGGGTGCGGAGCAACACGCCGGACTCCCTCGGCAACACGCCGCCCATCCGAGAGGAGAACTGCCTGAACGACTACATGGCGATGGGCTGGAACCGGGAGGTCTTCGGCGGCGGCGACACGCCGCGGGACGAGAGCACGTCGACGATGGACGACGAGCGCCTTTCTTCGTCGTCGTCATCGTCGCTGAGGAGGAGGGCGCACTCCTTCTCCAGGCCGCCTGGCGGCGCGACCGGCGGCTCCGGGGTGGCGGTTTACCAGAAAATGACCCAGACGAACTTCTCGTTGGACGAGGGGTCGGACGCCGCGTTGCCGTTTGGCGGCGGGCTCCTCCGCGGCGGCCCGTCGTCTTCCTCTTCCTCGCTGCGCTCCGACTACAGCTCCTGCTCCGAGCACAGTCAGCAGAGCCGGCCCTCCACGCTCTCCCGGACGGAGGCCGGCGGCGGCGGCGGCGAGCGCCCGCCGCTCTCTTCCTCCGCCAAGGAAGACAGCGGCTACATGCCCATGTTGTGCGGCGTGGCGGCGCGGGACACGCCTCCCGACTACATGCCTATGCAACCCGGCTCTCACGCCCACCCTGCCTCCCCTCAGTTTCACAGTCCGGCATTAGGCCCCCGTTCAGCCCACCACCCCCAGCAGCCGCCCCCCCAGCTCCAGTCCCAGTCCTCCACAGACTCCCACGGCTACATGATGATGCTCCCGGGCGGCGGCGGCAGCTCCCCCTCCCCCGGCACGACGGGTGACAGCATAGCTGAGCGACCCGAGAACGGGGAATACATGGACATGTCGTACTGCAGCGGCGATGGGGGGCGCAAGCCCTCAAATGAAGGGAGTGGCGGGTACTACGCACCCGGCACCCCCGAGGGCACCCCGAAGTCTTACAGCCCGTATTTCTCCCTCCCTCGCTCCTACAAAGCGCCTACCAGAGACGAGAGAGACTACGGGGAATACGTTCCCATGAGCTCTCCCGCCAAGCCGGTCTATTCATCTGTGGCCACGGCTGCCATGTTGACGCCGGAGAAGAAGGGCGGCGCCGCCTCCGCCCCCTCGCACCCGCCCCCGCCTTACGGGGCTCACCACACGACCGCGGCGATGGCCGACCGCCGTGCGGCGAGGCCCAACCGCCTCCCTTTAGGAAGGCGGAGTTTCCACGGCCCGCTGCGGGTCAGTGAGCCCTCGGCGGCCAGCGGCTCCGCCTCGGTCCCCGCCGCCGCCGGCTCATCCGAAAGGCCCTCCAGCCCCGGGGAGTATATTAACATCGAGTTCGGGGACCACTACCCCCACCAACAGCAGCCCCCTGCTTACCCGCTCTCGGCCCAAGACGAGGCGCCCTGCCTGGGGTCTCGTGACCACAGCCGCTCCCCTCACCAGGACTATATGAGCGTGGAGGTGGCGGCGGACCAGCAGGACGGCGCCGGGCGGCTGGGTAAAAACCAGTCACCCAGACCCAGCCTCGTGGCCCCCTGGAACCCCCCCAGCTACATCCGGCCCCTGGCGAGCAACCCCGGGGCGCTGGCCTCCCCCGGGGTCTCCGCCGGAGGTCACTGGAAGTCGATGGGCGACGACTACACGGACATGACGTTCAGCCTCAGCAGAGGCGAGAGGACTCAATCCAGCCCCACGGCCATGCTGCAGCACCTCTGCGTGATAGAGGGGCGTTACGGCCACGCCCCCCCCGCCGCCATTTCCCCGCCCCTCCCTCCGTCGAGCCCGGGAAGGGCGCCGACGCAACAGCTGGAGCCCAAGGTGGTCCGCGCCGACCCTCAAGGCCGGAGGAGGCACAGCTCGGAGACCTTCTCCTCCACGTCCTCCTCTAATTCAACCCCCTCCGGAGGAGGCCCCGCCCCCGCCTCTTCCGCCCACCCGGCGCCCGCCGCCCCCAACGGCTCGTGCCTGGCGGAGGGCCAGGCTTCCAGGTGGGCCAGCTCGGCGTCGTTCGACAGCGTGTGGGTGTCCATGGAGGGTCTGGGGGTCTTGCCGGCTCCCCACGCCCCAGTCAGAGCCATGGAAATGGGCACCGCCGCCGGCTCCGCCCCCTCGGGCAGAATGTGCAGGAACATGTCGGTGGGCTACCAGAACGGGCTGAACTACATCGCCCTGGAGCTGAGGGACGACGGCAGCAACGCGGGCGCCGTGGCGTCCGGCGGCGGCAGCAACGGGAGCTCGACGCCGACGACGGTGCCGGAGAACGGAGCCTACGGCTGTATAGACTTCACCAAATCTGACAGAGTCACCACGACGCCCAAGGGTGAGTAAATGCACCCATGTTTCAGAGTTTTCTGTTTGCAAAAGGAGAAAACCTCCCGTGTCTCGCTTCCATGAGTGGAAGTGTTGAAAATCAAAAATAACCGTTGGAGCTATTATTATATCTGCAGCTCCTTCTACTCGGATCTATTTTGATCGAGCTTCTGTGATCTCGACGAGGCTTTGAGACGCTCGTCTGTCCAGGGAACTGAAGCGTCGGCTGAAAGTGCGTGTGTGTGTGTGTGTGTGTGTGCATAAACACACACACACACACACACACACACACACACACACACACACACACACACACACAAAAAATATATAGATTTTGCATTGCTTTGTGAAGAAATTAATCATTTTAGTCATATATTATAAAATGTTAATAATCACTTTGATTGCAAAAGTGGATTTGCCTTCGTCTATTCTAGGTCTAATAATAGTTCAAATATAATGAAATCATTGATACGGGTTTGGTCCTTTCATTACATTACATTTCATTTAGCTGATGCTTTTATCCAAAGCGACTTACATGATATACAGTAGACCGTAGACACAGCAACGGTGAGCAATGAGGGTTAAGTGTCTTGCTCAAGGACACAACGACATGGACTGGCTGAGCCGGGGTTTGAACCACCGACCTTCTGATTGAAAGACTGACTTGCTAACCACTGAGCCACAGTCGCCCCCTTTCACAGCGACAACTTTTTATACGACATTTTTACGTTATATGACAATATATAAAAGTCTGCACCTGCATTCTTATGCTTTTATTTTATTATTATGTCAAAAGGGCATAAAACAGTCACAATAATATTTAAAAAGTTGAGTATTTTCAGTTATTAAAGTTTATTATGGAGTCTGCATCTCCAACACAAGTCTTAGTTTTAGTAACTTATTACTTAAGTAAAGTCACTGTTGTCTAATATGATTTACAATGAAACACACACACATATTTGACGTGTGTGTGTGTGTGAGGATTCTCTGCAAACGCCGGCTGACTCATTTGTTTATTGCGTTGCTGACCGGAGATGAAAGTGTGTGTGAATATGTGGAGATCAACTGACACTCAAAGCGCTCAAGCACATCCCTGTGTGTGTATACTTTTTTGTTTATAGCCGTTGCCAGCAGGTTTATTAAGTGTGTGTGTTCACGCAGTTGAAGGTAACATTCAGAAATGTTAATCCAAGCACACACACTCGCCGTGTTGCTCTGCATCTAGGTGTGTGTGTGTGTGTGTGTGTGCACGCCGAGTCATGGCAGGCAGCCCTTTGATGTGGCTGTAATTGCGGCGGCGGCGTGTCGAGGCACACAGCGGGGGGGAAACGCATCATCATCGACCAGGAATGCACTTCCTGTCAGCTGCGGCGTCGCACTGAGGCAGACGACACACCTGGATCCTTGACCCGGGGGAGGGAGGGATGGGAGGAGGAGGGAGAGAGAAAGAGGAGGGAGAGGGGGAGTCGAGATCTAAACAAAAGTCGCTCCGGTGTGGAATAACGTTGTGTTTGAAAAGGTCAGAGTTCAGGGTCAGTAGAGGAAGTAATGTTGTTGCCCCCCCCCCCCCCCCCCCCCCCCCCCCAATGGGTTCTCGGGGTCATCGCTCTGAGGAGGCAGTAAGATGCCCTTTTCCTCCGCCTCCGGGCCTCCGTCTATATTTACCGATCTATTTCCAGACCCGGCATGACTTTCTGGGGCCGGTCCGAGGCATGCTGGTAACAGGACCCGGTGTGTGAACCCCCCCCCTCCCCTTAAATATAGCCAGATAGATATGCCCACAGATGTTAGAAATATTAACCACCGTGCACACGGAAATTAATCTGCAGATTTTTCTTTCTTTGTGTGTTCGTTCACTTCTTGAATATCTTTTGGGCTGTTTGTTGGTCTCAGGTTAATAAATCACGGCTTCATGGTTGCGTTCAGGTGCTCAGAATTGTATGTTTTTTACAGAATCCAGTTAAAGCAAACGGTTTACGTGGGCCGATTATTTTAAATGTGTAGAAACGCGTAGAAATGTCACAATTTCGTTTTGATTTCTTTTTTTCTGACGCGAAGTCTTCGTCGCACATGATGCGTTCAAGGACCATCGGGAAAATCGGACGATGGTGACGGTTATTACAGCTTCTGGCTGGTTTGAGTGATTTTAATTCTACACATCTGTATTCTGTCACATCATGAAAACATTAACAGTCGGGGCGCCACGTTACGCTCGCCGCTCACTCCCATGATGCATTGCAATGCCCCAGCTGGGTCAATGGGGACAGAGAGAGAGAGACGGGGAGAGAGAGGTGGCTCTGAAACACGTGTGTGTGTGTGTGTGTGTGTGTGTGTGTGTGTGTGTGTGTGTGTGTGTGTGTGTGTGTGTGTGTGTGTGTGTGTGTGTGTGTGTGTGTGTGTGTGTGTGTGTGTGTGTGTGTGTGTGTGTGTGTGTGTGTGTGTGTGTGTGTGTCAGAGTTCAGGTCAGTCATGTCCTGTGAGACTTGTTTTGATCAAAGTCCACGAAAACCCAAAGAAACCCAAGAGACCTCTCTCTCTCTGTCTCTCTCTCTGTCTCTCTGTCTCTCTGTCTCTCTCTCTCTCTCTCTCTCTCTCTCTCTCTCTCTCTCTGCTTTATTGTTGTAACAAACAAATAGCATTTCCTGTCCCTCCTTCACAATAAAAGTCTCCAAGTGACTCAAAAATGCAAATATTTTAACGTGAATGCAATTGACGAATTTGTGATAGTTATACACAAAGTTTATATAACTATAGTTTATATATGTGTGTGTGTGTGTGTGTGTGTGTGTGTGTGTGTGTGTGTGTGTGTGTGTGTGTGTGTGTGTGTGTGTGTCCAAAGCTTACCGACCTCTTTCACTTATTTACCAGGAAATCCAAGAGAGAGACACAATAACTCGTTGAGCCTCGATGTCTTTTATTATGAAAGGGTGACGGATCCACATCCTCATTTTAATATTACAGCTGTGCTTTGTTTGGTTGTAAAATATATATATATATATATATTTTTATATATATTTTTCAAATATATATATATTTTTTTATGTATATATTTCTTTAAATATATATATATATATATATATATATTTAACTATAAAGTTGTTGTTTTTTTTTTTGTTTTTTACAATTTACTTATTTATTCCCAAACTTTGATATTTGTGTGTTGATGTTTTTGTTTTCTCTGTTTTCTCTCAGACTGAGCGTCGGGGCGCTAGAGGTTCCCCACCTTCCTCTTCCTCTTCCTCCTCCTCCTCCTCTTCCTCCTCTTCATCTCTGCTCCGGGCTCTTGACTCTGAGCTTGTTGGCCTCCTTCCCCGCCGCCGGTGACCTCTGACCTCTTCACACCCTCTGGATGCAGAAAACAACAAAAACAAGATGACAAACAAAATGCTTGCAGATTTTTACAAGTGTGTCTCATCTTTTCATTTCTATTTTATTTCTTTTGTGTCTTTTTTTTTATATGCATATACTTGTCTTTTGTTTGTTTTTTAAATCACAATGGATGCTGCCAGTGTGCGCTGCTCTTTCCAACAGACATCAGCCAGTGGACTCTGGTTGGGGGCGGGGTCTGATCCTCCTCTTCCTCATCATCAGGTGGTTCTGCTTCTCCGTACGGTATTAAAAAGGGAGGCTGGATATTAAGCGACGGCATTATGGTACGAACGTGGACGACTCTTTTGTGTTGAATTTAACATTTTAATTTTAATTTGCTCCACCCCCCCCCCCCCCCCCCCCCCCCTCATGCATAACACGGTACGTTTATGACATCGTGGACTGAGTCGTTGTAGAGAATGTATTTTTTTACTCTTTTCGTTGCTTTTTTGCCGCTTCATCAAAACGCATTCTGTAGCAACTCGTTGTTATTTATTTGTCGCAATAGGTACAAATACATTTCTGTCTTTTTGCGTTACTCCGAAAGCCGCTCTGTTTCTAAATTATGGGATGGCTCGAGCTCCTCGACTGTCCCTTTTTAAATAATAATAATACAAGACAAACCATTCAAGTAGCCTCGAGGGAGTTCGGTTCTCTTTTCAGTTTTACCTCACGAGGTCCATCGCACAGTTCAGGTTAGCGAGGGAGAGACACACACACACACACACACATACACACATACACACGCACACACACACAATGCTGTGAAAAGCTGGAAAAAAGCACAAAGTATAAACATTTACTGGGATGCAAACACTAAGACTGACGCAGACGCACACATGAAGCCTCTGCAAGTGAAGCGCAGACGAACACACACACTCATACACACACACACACACACACACACACACACTCATATATATACACACACACACACACACACACGTACGTCATGAAGAGACACATGTCGCGGTCGGTCCGTTCTCAACGCACTCAGTTGGTCGCCCTATTTAGGCGATGGCAACTCCAGTGTGCCTGTTTGGGCTCTTTGTCAGCGGCTCTTGATGACACACACACACACGTACGCACACACACGTACGCACACACGTACGCACACACATATATAGATGCTACGGTTTTCGTCACCGACTCCGGGTGACGTAAAGAGGATTTTCCGTAACCTGAGCTGAGGCCCAGGTGGTCATACTGGCCCTACACACACACACACACACACACACACACACACACACACACACACACACACACACACACACACACACACACACACACACACACACACACACTCACACTCACACTCACACTCACACTCTCTCTCACACGTCTTTATTTAACATTTCTATAAGTTTAAAGAAACGCAAAAACTGATTTACATTATTATTATTTTAATTATTTTCTCATCTCCCACGTTTTTCTTTTGTTTTTTTAACTTCCCCTTTTTATTTTTAATAGTTTGGACGGATGAAGGCCTGTCCTTTTTATTTTTATTATTTTAAAAGGGCGCCGTAGAGGATCTTTAGATAATTCTTAAAGTCTTGGTCGTGAACAAGACTCTGAAGCTGCAGTTTATGTTTTATTCATTATTATTATAATTATTGTTAAATGACCTAAAGATTCATAACTTGTCAGCTTAAATTTTGAAAAAAAACTGGTTTTGCTCAACGACGTCCTGAAGCTCTGAAAGTTAAATTTATTATTTTGTGCGACCCAAGATAAAAAAAATCTTTATTTCGATTTATTTTTTATTTTTAAATCTTCTGATTATCATTATTCAGTGAAATAAATTAATCGTTTCGTCTAAAATTGGAACCCGAAAACGCTGAATCCTAAATTTTCAAGAGCTAATTTTCTAATTATATAAAAACGGTGAGAATTTAAATAATACAGTTTCAGACGTGTCTTATATACATTATGAACATTTTTTGGCCCAGATTTTTATTTTATTTTTATGTTTTGTGGTACGATTTTTATTTTCATTTAATGCTACGGCGGAAATAAATGGGAGAACAAAATTTCCGCAGGGATTTTGGGAAGAATCCTTAATTTATTTGGAGAATAATTTAATAAATGTTGCGTAACCTCTGATTTCTTCTTTTATGCTGCATTTCATCCTCATGTTTGATACTTTTTTTTTAATGTCATGACTGAATTAATTTACATAAGTTTTATTTTTGGCAACAATTCAACCTCAAAAAAAAAATGTCAATGTTACAAATTCAGATGTTGGAGGAAAAGAAATCAGCTGTTTATGATTTTTTTTTTTTTTTATTTTCATTTTTTCTTGTTTGGGAAAAACCTACGTAATATATAAATAAATATATATAATCCTCGCAGAGGCGACTTAGGGTACTGCATCATTATGCAAACTTTCATTTCCTTCCTCTAATCTTTTGGTTTGTTTTGTATTCTAGTTTACACAGAGGGGGGGTGGGGGGGGGATAATATTTTTTGGGGTTATTTTGATGTAAAACTTTGTTTTTACGGCAAAACAAAGCGACACAAGGCTAGTATTTTTTTTAAGAGTACATAGGCATTTTGCAGTTATTTGTATAAAGAAATGGGTGACGACCTCTGCCTAATGTTTATTTTTTTGTAACTATATTACAGTTTATTTGCTGCTGTGTAGTAACAGTTAACAGTTGGACGATGAAGACGATGCCCCCCTCCCCCACCTTCATCCTTTTTGGAGGATTTAAAAACGCTTTACCTGTGTTTATTTGTTTTGTTTCCGAGTTTGATGCTGTTGTTTATTAGCTTTACAGGAAAGAGTTCAAATAAAAGAAGAATCTGTGGAGGGCTGTATTCTTCAATGTGCTTCATTTTTCAGTCCTTTAAACGAGAAGACGAAGAGGGAACTAATGGGAATCCTCCTTCTGTAAATAAGGAAAACTCAAGTTGTTGCTTTTTTTATGTTATGATCGCACACACACACACTTTGTTTTCCTTCCTCTTCTTGTTTGTACGCAGTGGGGGGTGGAGCATCGGCATAGTGTTTATATTTATCAAAAACTTTTTTGCTTTCGATAGAGCTATTGCAATAAAAATGTGTTCATGTAACCGCGTCGGTCTCTTTGTGTCGTCATTCAGGGTGGAAGTACACCGAGTACAACGTTGAGGTATTTGTACTTTACTCGCAGCTCTATACTCCACATACATCAAATATGGGAAATAAACAGAAAATATTGTACTTTTTACTGTACTACATCTCAGGTAAATATTGTACTTTTACTTCAATTCACTTACTCAATGTGATCTTAAATATAGATGTATTTATATATAATTATTTTTAGATATATTTGTATTTATATATACATATAAATATATATTTATGTTTATATATATATATATATATATATATATATACATGTATATTTGTATATATATATTTATATAAACTTATAATATATATACACATACAAATATATACATCTAAAAATAATTATAGATAAATACATATGATCATTCATGTGTTTTACGGGGTTTTGTGACCCGACAGAAAAACAAGCGCTCCCTTCCTCGTTCCTGAGGTTCGTCGTGTTCGACGGGTCACGTGATTCATCTGGTCACGTGACCGGACAAATCACGTGACCCTGCGTCTCAAAGTCCAACTGTCAAAACAACACCAAAGTTCAGTCAGAGAGGAACCTTTTGGTTCTCCACTTGTTGTTCTGGTTTCTGCCTGTAGAACAATATAAACACTTCATTATTATTCAGTATTACTTCATTTATAATATTTTAGGCATTTCATACATTAGTTTACAGACAAAAAAAAGTACAACATATATTCTGTTTTTTTCTCCCATTTTTACACAATTTAAAATCACTTGAAAAAAAAAGTATTTTACATCAAATTATTTGTCTTCTTTGACGTCAAATCTCTTGTTTGCAAGTTTTGTTCATGTAAAAAAAAAAAAGAAAAAAAAACTTCAGGTCCTTTTCTTCAGGAAAAGAACAAAAACCAGATTGAAAAGGGAAAGTTCTGCATTCAAAGCCTCACTTAAGTAAAAGTAGAAACTGAACTTCAAATATGTTTTAATATGTATATTGCATCATATTATAAGATAATCACGTTTGTAGCTTTTATGATTTATGACGATGCATTTTCCAGCTGCTCCAAGAGGCTTTTTTAAAGTTTTAAGTACTCAAAAGTACAATATGTACCTCTGAGATGAAGTACTTAGGGTACTTCATCATTCGTCACTATAAAACTGATCGATAAAACCTCGTTTTTTTTCCGTGCTCTACGTTGAGTTTTATCGATAAAACGTAATTTTTTGTGGGAGATTTCAAACTTGTCGTGTCCCGTAAATCCCAGTTTGGGTCTTCTCTAACTGGCCTCTGCTAAAACCCTTAAAAACTCTTCCCTTTAGTCTTCCCTGGCATCTTCCATCCAACATGGCCGCCGCAGGACTCCGTTACACCATTCATTAATAAATACCTGCTGACTGAGCGACCTCCACACGGCGGCCCGGAGGGAGATGATGAAGTGTTTGCGCATTTGAAACGGCAGCATGTGACCCGCTTGGGTTTCACTACTGACGGACGAACCGGTGGCCCACCGGGGCCGCGGGCCGGTAGCTAGAGTTTCAAAACAACACCGAGGCTCGGTGGTGCGAATGCCATCTGCTGTACGCGGCTTTCCCACCATCCGTGAGGCTATTAGCATCTCTGTCAGCGGGCGAATACGCATCTCGTCTCTTTTTCCACGAGGCTTGACCTCGTTGAGGCTTCGGCCTCCAAGAGAAGAGACTCGAGGACTGGAAGGTGGGGGCGTCGCCTCCTTCGAAAGTTTCCTATTTAGGTAGCGAGGAGAGAGCGGGCTTCCCAGTTATCCCGCCAAAGCCGAGGGCGTCCCGTGGATCGGATACGCACTGGAAGACGTAGAGAGGTGAAGTCATGGCCTCCGATGAACCACCGTGAACTGACACCGTTTGGTTTTTACACACAATTCTTGGAAATCTCCAAAAGGTCCCGATATCCGTTACGGATATCATCCAATACGATAATCATCCAGAAACAATGGTGGGTTGGGAAAGGGGTTAAACCCCGGGGTACCCTAAAATGGCTTAAAGGGAGACTTTGGGTCCATATCTACTGGTCATGAGTCCCAGACCTATTGTCCTTGGCCTTTAGGAATCGAAATTAACATAATTCAACAATATTCAGGAACATAATCCATACGTATGAGCAAGATGTGTCGAAAATGACCCAGAGAGAGCTCCCCAAATGTTTTGGACCCTTAGCAACATGCTACCTTTCTAGATAGATTATGAACTACTGAGTACTCCCATACTTTTAACTAAGCTGAGGGGTAAACACCCGTCGATTCCCAGACATCTAAATGTGAAAATAATATGTTTTCGACCGCTCAAAATCTGAAATGACATATTTCTGTCGAAGTCGATGTCCCAGCCGAGCTTGCAGCCTGGTGTGCCCGAAACCACTGTAGCCGGATGTTGTGGTTCGAGGTGCGTTCAAGGTCCAGGGAAAAAGATATGGTACATCTTGTGGGAGGAGGTCTTCACCGTTTTTACATTTATTTTATACTTTACATTTTCAGTGGCTAAAAATGCTGTTTATACGGCTCCCAGCGGCTCGTACGATTCAAATTAGTTGTTTTTGTCTCAATTTCCGACCTTTAATGGGGGATATATGGGTAATTTTGTTATTTAAACAAAATTTAGTCTTAGTTTTTAAACCACATTATCTCACGTTAGCTCACAAACACAAGGGTAACTGTATTATATCAGTTTAAATGATTCAGATATACCTTGTGGTTGATGAGCTGGACCTGTTTTAGCATGGGTTTGACCACTTTTTCATTATTAAAAGGTTTAGCAGCATTAATACAACATTTTATCATTAAGTTGTGGATTCTTCTGGTATTTGGGAACGTTATGTTTTTTTGTGGTGCTTCCTTTGGGGGGTGGATAATGGGATGGGCGCTCCTCACACCGGGGAACCCACCGGCATTGTGATGCAGCGCTTTGTGTGTTGTTGAGCGTCCCTTTGTGCAGCGATCGGAAGCCGGGTGACAAAAGATCAGCATCATCTTTTGAGGAACCGGCGGCCACTTAGCTGTAAATAGCTTAGAGAGAGAGAGAGAGAGAGAGAGAGAGAGAGAGAGAGAGAGAGAGAGAGAGAGAGAGAGAGAGACCTCCAATGCTCTGTTGTGTCTGTAGCTCAGCCAATGAGCTATCAGGAAGTAGATTAGTCAAGAAGCCGAGACAATGGCTGCAGCTACGCCCGGAAACAGAAAGGAGAAACTCTTCGGGTTTTATTTGAGTGAGAAAATGTAATTATGTTCAAAAAATAAACCTGTGTGTCGTCAAAACCACATTTTGTTCATTAAATATCAACTCTATTTCTCAATGAAAATATATATATATAACAAAAACTAATTCTAAACATTTTATATTTTTTATAAAAATTAAAAACATTTTTTTCTGTCCTAGAGGGAAATCTTTTGGGGATTTATACAAAACAAATACAGAAATATAAAAAGTCACGGGCCGAACAGTGAGAGAAAGTAAAGAACGATAAAAACGGTTTTTAGACCAGCAAACTCCACGATACATAGAACATTTTATATTAAAAAATCATATTTTTATAATAATAAATAATATATATTTGTATTATATGTATTGTATTATGTTTTTATAATAAATATTTAATAGCAATAAATAATACATGTTTTTATAATAAATAATAATAGTAATAATGAGACAAAAAGTATTTTTGTATCATTAAAGCTTAAATAAAGTTTCTTAAATTAATTAAATTTCACAGTGAACGTCCTAAAATATTGTGATATGTGTAATTAGCTAAATAAATAAGCAGAAATTGCCCATATACTCATATTGGTTTCTCTTGACGCCTCAGGGTCGTGAGAAAAGATTAAGATGCTTTGTTTGTTACGACCTGTGGGTTAAATATAAATATGTGTGTATCAATATTGAAATGAAGGCCACAATGTAGTGTTTTTATCCCAATATTTATTAAATGCAAAAAGAGAAAAAGTGCACATAGATTGAAAATTCAAAACGCATTAAACCATCTGAAGGGATTTCCCGTTAATCCATGGAGACAAATGTATATATATTAATATATTTCTATAATACTTTTTCTTTCTATTACTTCAACTTTCATTCAGTCTGTGTGTGTTTTCTGTGACTGACCTGTGATGTCATGCTGCCACCTGCTGGTTACTGACTGTATTGGGAGACCCCTTCAAATGATTATGGAGATTTCATAATAAACTATTATTCTATAGAAGACACACCCAGCATTTCCACCCATAGCTCCGCCTCTTTTCCCTGAAAAATGTGCATTAAATCCCCAAAACCTCATGCAGGTTAAATGTCGACGCACAAGCTGCCCCGTAACATGAATACAAAAATACAAAAACTGGAATTCAGTGTGGACACAAGCATGCGGAAAAGCATGAATCGGCCTTAACCAATCTAGCCAATCAGAGGCAAGGTGGGCGGGTCATTGAGGAAAAAAAAACAAAAAAAAACCAACTGGTCAACTTGAGTCCTTGTGGCAAAAAACAGCAGTGGACCTGTAACCGTGAACCCAGAGTCCAGCGTGGAGGGGCCGGGTGAACGTGGTCTGGACCCTGTGGAGGAGGGTCATGGTGTCGGAGACGCTGTAGAAGGACAGGACCCCCGCCCGGTGGTCCAGGTAGACCCCCACCCTGCAGGACACGGGGCAGGGCCTGGCCGCCTGGATGTACACATGCCTGACCACGTAGCGGCTGTCGAAGCAATCCAGAGCCCAGGACTTGTCGTTGCAGCCGAAATTGCTCTCCGTCCCCGTCCGGCTGTTGTCCTTGTACGCCACGGCCACCGACACCGCCCCCCCGCTGCGCTCCACCTCCCAGTAATGGCGTCCGGTGAGACTCTCTTTGCCCAGGACCAGATGCCCGTCCAGGAAGCGGTCCGGGTGGCTGGGGTACGGCTGATCGTCCTCCACGTTCGTGGCTTTCCGGTTCCCGTCCGACAGCAGCAGGCGGGCGTTGGCCGTGTTGGGATCCAGCGTTATCTCGCTCCAGTACTTGAGGAAGTCCGCCCTGATCTTGGGCTCCTCCTCATGGTCCTTTGGGATCACCTCGGTGGGACTCTCCCCTGATCTATGGGCCTCACCTGCAGGTCCTGGATCAGCCGATCGCCCCGGCTTCTGCATGTCGGGTTCCTCCGGCACCGAGCTGTGCGACTCCTCCCGGTTCTCTTCCCGGCAGGGAAAAGCCGAGCAGTGGTTTTCCTGGTCAGGGTGAAGCCCTTGCTCCGCCATTGACGCCTCTGTTTCACTTCCTGATAAAAGAAATCCCTGTGATCCTGAGTTTAACGTCCTCCGTGTGCACCGGCGGCTCTGCACCGCATGCGGATCTGCAGCTCTCTGCGCCGCATGCTGCAGACACCCATCCCTGCACTGGCAGATCTGTGCTTGGAGGCCGGACTCGGTGACTCACCGGGCCCGGCTTTGTTCCAGAGCAGGAAGACGAGGGCGGAGTTGTTTGGGTTTCAAATTCCTCTCTGCAGGGAAGAGGAGCGGCTTGATTTATAGCTTTTGTTCGCCAGACTCTTACGTGACGAGATGGAAGAAGATCATCACAGTTACCTCCGCAAAAGAAAGTTTCCAACTGGCTCCAAGGAATCTGTGTGTCAATCACAGTAACCCACACATGGAGGGTCCAACTAAAAACCTCTTTCCCCCCAGGAGGCAGTTGGTTCAGCCCGGCGTGGAACGAGAAGTCAGCTTTGATTTATTTGTCACGTAATTGAAGTATAAAAGTAACGAGCTCAGACCGACCCAGTGAATGGGATGAGGATTCGTTGGGAAATATTACTCAGATGTCGATGCATCAAACACTTTGCATGACGACAAACAGCTGTACGTTGTCCCCGTGTAACGACTAGTTTGATATTCATAAAATGCTCTTCAGTGAGTATGAAGCCACAGCAGCAGACTGGAACCAGTGAGTCTGGGTTATGAGCTCACTGATTACCAGCAGGGTGGGTTTACCAACCGGTAACCGGGTTCACAGCTGAGCTTGATGAAAACATTAAGGAGTGGGGACGAGGTCTTGTATAAGGAGTCAGAATACTGGTTCAGCAAGGCGGTGACATCTTCAACAGGCGACTGTGGTCAGTGGTTAGCAGGTCTGTCTTCTAATCAGAGGATCGGTGGTTCGATCCCCGGCTCCGGTAGTCCATGTCGATTATCCTAATTGCTCACCATTGCTGTGTCTACGGTCTACCATATATCATGAGTCACTTTGGATAAAAGCCTCAGCTAAATGAAATATAATAATGTATTATTGGACACATGCCTCCACCATCACCCCCATAAAAAAAACATGTATATTTATTAATTAATCTCCAGAATTAAGTCTTCATTGTAACGAAAAGAAGGGAAAAGGAGCCGGTGAAGTTCAAAAGACATCGTTTTACTTCCAGAGCAGCAGGTCACGTATCCATAGTGTCAATAAATAAAACATCCGTCGGCTGTAAACTTCATCATGAACACACATGATAATAAACTCTTTGTTGGTTTTATTCGAAGGGCGTGAAACTAACTGGTTTTTGGGGCAACCAGCCATGAAATACAGGATTCCTCCGTTTTCTTCAATGGTTAAAGACGTTTTAACCACATAAACACTTGAGATATCAAACTTCACCATCAGTTTATTATTTAAACAGTATTTCTAATATTTGTATATTCCTTCTTTGGTTGGTTTTTGGGATTAGCTAATAATAATAATAAAAAATGGCTTTGTGGGAATTACAAGCCACTTGTAGCTCGAGGGGGGAAATTGAAGCACTTTCTTTTTCTCCCCATGGAAGTCAATAAAGTTGTACATTTTGAATTGCCAAACAAACTAATGGTGGCTGGTTGCGAATCCTTAATTTCATGCCCTCTTTGTTTGTAGACACATTCCTTCTGTCGAGGAAAACAGCAAAATGGGGTGCGCTTGTTTTGTTTCAGCTGATGACCGTCTTCAGACGATAGAACCAGTGGTAAGGAGGCACCAGCCGAAAACAAGCGCACCCTGTTGAGCAACGACACAAAAAAAACAGAAACAGATCAACTTCATTTTAGTTAAACAAGCAAGCACCCTGAAAAATATCACCCACCTGGACACAAGACTATTAGTTTGAAATGTTTTTGAGGCCAGAGAAGCTTTTTCCAGTTAAATTTAGACAATTTAATGTTACACAAATGTTAAATCCAAGGTGAGACAAATCCTTCACGCGCCTCATAGAAAAACATTTCAAACCCGTGTTTTGTTTTATCCAGATCGTGATAGAAAACACACACACAGGAAAAAAAAAAGGCGCAACTTTCCCTTCCATTAAAATTGCACGTCATCGATATATAAAATATGAACATTCCTATGTACAGCTGAACCAAACCTGGGCGACGATGGACGCTAAGAGGTGTTTGGAGAGCGGTTGCCAGTAGTTGTGAAAACACTCCTGCAGTCAGAAACTCTGTAAAAACCAACAGAAATAAGGCTTAAAGGTGCTGATTCCAGCCAATCAGAGCCTCCCAGGTCTCTAGAAAGACAACAGGAAGCTGGAAGGAGGGTGGCACCCATTGGTTGGTTTGATTTTCCAACTGGCCATCACCAAGATTATGGTTATAATTATTATTACGGTTGTGCAGCGTAATATTCTGAATTTATACATTTGCTTTGGGCTGTTTTTATTTTTTCTCAATACCTTCAAACCCCTTAACAACACTGCAGCATCCCATAACCACCAGCGCCTCTCCTAGGGTTTCACTCTGTTACATGTTTTAAAATAGACTTTTTAGTAGATATCAGTAACTTGTTGGTTTTTTTTTTAAATGTGGAAGTACAATTACAAAAAAGGCAGATCACGTCATGTGACTTAAGTCACATAATTCAAGAGAAAAAGGGCTTTTCAGAGGAATGAGGGGACAACATCTCCCAACTGGCAGTTGTTCTGGTTTTGTATATACTTTGTTAAAAATGATCCGCGGAAGTCGTAACGTTGAGCCCAGGAAAAACACAATAAATATACATATAAAATACATAAAAACACACACGGGGGTGAAGCCGTCTTTGCATCTGCAAAAGAAAACCTCCTCAGTGTGAGCTGTTTACGTGAAGACGTAATAACACAAATACTGATTTTTTTTTAAAAACTGTCTGTTCCATAATATTAGTTTATTTAAACCAACGTATTGATATTCTCTGAAAGAGACCGACGTATGCCTGAAACTAACGATAATTTAATCAACGATTGATTGCTATGTCCGAAAATAGTGAAAAATGCGTGTTTAAGGCGACTTATTAAGAAAACGCTCGTTAACGTTCAGTCACGGCACTTTTAGTAACGCTACTTTTAGTAACGCTACTTTTAGTAACGCTACTTTTAGTAACGCTACTTTCAGTAACGCTACTTTCAGTAACGACACTTTCAGTAACGCTACTTTCAGTAACGCTACTTTCACTAACGCTACTTTCACTAACGCTACTTTCAGTAACGACACTTTCAGTAACGACACTTTCAGTAACGACACTTTCAGTAACGCTACTTTCAGTACCGCTACTTTCAGTACCGCTACTTTCAGTAACGACACTTTCAGTAACCCCACTTCCCGTAACAACACATAAAAAACATGAAATCACCAAAATCGGCCTTAACCCTCGCCCTCTAAGTATTGTGTTCCCCACTACACACTTCATTATTGTTCCTCCAACAGCAGCAAAGACGACTTCACCCGTCACACAAAATAAAAAAAAAACACAATTATTGGTGGAGACATCTCCACGGAATAGTTAGAAACAATAAATAAGTAAAAAATCAACCCTTCACTGAGATTTAGCAGAATACTTAGAAGTGTAATCTTTATACCTTTGTATTATTATTGTTGTTGTTTGTTCACAGGATGTAGACAGGCAGCTGGTTTTGTTTTCCTTCACGTACATATGACATGTTAGTTGATAAAATACACATTTTAAAAATGAGAGTTCACTTAACATGCCAAATAGAACTTCATAGGGTTCTGCGGCTTGTCCCCATGGGAGAACCTTTTTTAGCAGAACCTTTTATAAAGGTTCCACCTGGAACGCTTTCATAGTTTTCTACTTATAACCGAACATCTGTGAAAGGTTCCAACGAGAACCCCGTATGAAAGGTTCTACAGGGAACCCTTCGAGTGCGTAATGGTTCCACCCAGAACCCTCTCTAGAGATTTTACCCAGGACCTTTGCGCCATCTAAGGGTGCTAACAAGATCTCACCATGGGGGTTCTACTGATTTTTAACCCATCTTGATTTCAAAAATGTAATAATATTTTTTTGGTGGGCTTGAATCTCGGCTGTTTCGGAGGATCACTACGTTATTAAATCCACCGAATAAATTTACCAATGTTTCTTATTAAATCTGGCTCTGGAAACAGACTTAAGTAGATTAATACATAAAGTACCATCAGCTTTGGTGGAAACCCGATCTGCACACCAATAATCAAAGAAGGCTAGAAGTAGAACTGCAGATCGGGATCGTCGAAGTTCCTCCATCCTGACGGGAAGAGTCTGGAGGATGCACTCTTTTAGGTCCCGGGGGTAAAGTTACACAATCCAGTAACACACACAAACACACAAAACCTTTCCTCGCCCTCAGACGTCGTAGTCGGGCAGGGCCGAGTAGGTGATGCCGCCAACCGACGGAGGGCTGGAGTGGAGGGGGAGGAGCCAGCAAAAGACCGACCCTGGGGGATTAAAACAGATGAAACAACGCACAATTATTTATAAGAGCAACTAAAACCCCAAATCCACTGTTGATGAATCCTGTTGTTGATGAATTCATTTTAATGCAAAGTATTTAATTAGCACAATCGCATTGAAAAGGTAACGGCCATCTTGAACTGTACGTTCAAGTGCGTAATGGTTCCACCCAGAACCCTCTAGAGGTTCTACCCAGGACCTTTCTAAGGTCCTTCTAAGGGTGCTAACAAGACCTCACCAAGGGGGTTCTACTGAAAACCCTTTTATATTCCATGGGGGTTCATATGGAACCCACCAAGGGGGTTCTAACGAGAACCATGCTATGTTCCAAGGGGTTCATCTGGAACTCAGATCTTCAGCTGAAAAATGTATTCAGTTTTTGATGGATTCATTTTAATGCAAAGTATTTAATTACTGTAGCATGACACCATGGTGGACTTAAAGCTAGCAAGCTAACTATCAAGCTAACTATCAAGCTAACTAGCAAGCCAACTAGCAAGCCAACTAGCATGCCAACTAGCAAGCCAACTAGCAAGCTAACTAGCATGCTAACTAGCAAGCCAACTAGCAAGCCAACTAGCTAGCTAACTAGCAAGCCAACTAGCTAGCTAACTAGCAAGCTAACTAGCAAGCCAACTAGCTAGCCAACTAGCTAGCTAACTAGCAAGCTAACTAGCAAGCCAACTAT
>CM042233.1:2869365-2901865 GCA_023566465.1 Cottus gobio
CTAAATATGACAAAAGCTTCATCATTTTAGAGGTTCAGAAGCCCCAAAGAAAATTTGAAATCAAAAGTTTGATCCACATAATGTGAATTTAATAATGAAAAATGAACATTGAATTTCCCCAGACATCTTCAAACTCCTTGTTTTGCTCAACCAACAGTCAACAAATCAAAAGATAAACAATATTCAGATTACAAAGAGAATCCTCACATTGAGGAGTAATCTAATTCTTTCTTTAGCGACATAAAAAACATAAATTGAAGCTTGTTGTCAACGCATCAACGCAAAACAACAGATCCCAGTTTCAACCATTATTCCTGTTTTGAGTGGAGCTGTGGAGTCACACCTCACTTCACAGACATCATAAGTACATAATAACAAGCCCAACCAGCTGAGATAAGTACAGCTACTGAGGTGTAAATACAGAGACCGTGAGATAAATATAGAGCTGGTAACAAAATAATTATCATCTTAAGAGAAGCGCTCTCTATTGTCAGCCTTCAACTGTTGAACTCGTGATTAAAAAACACGTCCAAGATGGAAAAGTCCACTTTAATTCTTAGTTGTAAACTCTCTGATGTGCACGTTGTCTTTGGCGCCCCCTGTGGCCGGAAACGGTAATCACAGGTGAGTCTAATTCTACATTTAATTAATCCCAAAGAGTAAATCCTCACATTTGCGCGATCAAAGACTCAAACAGTTAACAGATTAGTTATTGATTTATTTTCTACTCTAACTTAACAATATGTTTGGGATACAGCGAGTGTAGCTGCTTCAGTATCTCCCAGTTGTTGCAGACGACGTGTGCAATTAGAAGATTTTAAACTTCAGACTCACCCGCTCGTTCATCCGACTCGACTGGGAACGAAGATCTGAGAAGTCCATGGCCGTCACAGGAAGAGGCACCATACCTGGACGACACACACACACACAATACTAAAAGGTTAAGTAAAGTGGCATTTTTGGGGTGTTTTTCCCTATTTCCTACGCTGGACCCGACACCCGAACGCACTACAACTTGACAGAAACCCCCCCCCAAAAAAAAGATTTATCAATTTGACACACACACGCTGCAGATAGTGAAAACACACACACACACACACACACTCTTAGTTACTGACCGGGGTCTGAGAAGACGGCTTTGGCGTGGCAGGCCAGCAGCAGCAGCAGAATCAGGTTGAACACGGATCCGTGTAGAGTACACCACACGCTGTCGGGGGCAGATAGGCAGGATTTAATGCAAAGATCAGTTTGTTTAGTACCCCAAAAAATAAATAATAATATATATATATATACACACACTATTTGTTGTTTAATTGATCCTTCTGTTATGAATGCAGTCGATGAACCTGCAAAGTGTTTTCTCTATTTATCATTTGATCTATAAAATGCCAGAAAGAAGATGCTGCTGCAGGTTTTGAATATTATGATTATATAATTTAAAAATAATTTAGCCACTTGTTTAATCTTAAAAAAATGTATTGTATTTAACTATATTATACTATATAATTTTGTAAAATGTTTTGTCTTTAAAAATATATATGTAGTGGAGTAAAAAAGTACATTATAGTATCTGAAATGTACTAAGTAAGTAAAAAATACCTCGAATATGTACTTAGGTCCAGTACCTGATAATTAGTGAAGATGAAGACAGTAAAATATAAAGTACACCTGATATTGTGACGTCACACACACACACACACACACACACACACACACACACACACACACACACACACACACACACACACACACACACACACACACACACACACACACACACACGTGTAATGTGTTGCCACCTCAGAACAAACCCAACAAACACACATATAAACAATGTAAACACGTGTTAACGTCAGAGAAAACAAACAAACAAAGAGGTCACGCGCGTGAGCAGAGAGAGGGAGAAAGCGCGCGCGCGAGGAAGAAGCCGTCGGTCCTGTCAAATGAATGGAGACGGCACAGAGGAGCCGCCGCCATGTCGGTTTTTTAACGGTTCAAGCGACACAAAAACACAAAGCACCGACCTGTCCGAGTAGGCGGGGAGGAGGACATACTGTATGACCACGTAGTCCGCGTAAAACACGCTGAAATAAGTTAAAATCAGACAGATAACGCCGCAGGGATCTCGCCTACAGCGGACGAACGCCATCTTCTGCCGGGCTCCGCCCCCCTCCTGTCCCCACAACAACTACCCCCCGCTTCCGGGTTACGTCACGCTGAAACCTGACGCCGACTTCCTGGACCGGAGAGAACACGAACTTCTTAAAGGGCCAGTTCACTCACTTAAAGAAACAACTACATCTTCAACTACATTTTTTTCTTTATATTGAATATGTTGAGTGTTATATATATATATATATATATATACATATTCTATAACCAAAGTTGTATGTATTTACTATAATCTAACTAAATATACTAAACTAAATACGTTTATTTTTATTTGTATTACTTCCTTTCTTGCATTCGTGGCTTTTTTAGTGTCTATTTTATTGTTTGTATTCTATTATAATATTGACAACAATAGAGTCATTTTGTTGTCTAACAAACAAAAACAAATAATTACAATATGTATAAACATATTTTAATAAAAATGCATATTCATATATATAATACATGTATTCATATATTAATTATATAATAGTATATTTAATATATATATATATATTCATAATAAGGAGAAAATAAATAAATAGAAAAAAGATACATACAATATACCCTTTCTATACATATATAATTAATATTTTCTCCTTCACGCGATGCCAGTCTACCACCACCAGGTGGCGGTAGACTTCCTCCAGTAAACAACTGACATTCACGCTCTCTGTGGCTCCTCCCACGAGGTAGGCAGAAACCACTCGTCACACTCCTCACTTTTTTAATGTGTGTGTGTCGCTGCCGCCGCTGCTGCTGCAGACTCCCACAGCTCGTGTTTTTAGTTTCTTCATTTCTCTTTCTCCTCCAAAGCGCGCCGCCCTGTTTTCTCTTCTTATCGGATACATCTCCTCGCTGCTTCCGTCGAAGTTAAACCCTAATTTCTTTGGAGTTTATTTGCGTGTTGTGTGTGTGTGTGTGTGTGTGTGTGTGTGTGTTCCTCGAAGAGGAGGTATAAAGAAAGCAAGAAGGAGAAAACACACAAACTGGAGGAGGAAAAGGGCGTTCATACGTCGAAGTAACCATGGAAGTTCCTGGTATGCAGGTGAGCGGAGCGGTGGAAAGCAAAAGGTTGTTGGGTCCGTTTCTGTCGTCGTTTAGAGCAAACTGAACCAGTTTATCATGGGGGGGGGGGGGGGGGGGGGGGGGGGGGGGGAGGTTGTGCAACTGAGGCCGCTTCCGATACATTTAGAAGGAAAGTGGTTACTTTGTATCGCTTCTGGTTTCAGCGACTTCTGAAGAAACGGCACCGCGGTGTTGTCGGACAAGCTCGTTATGTAACTCACGGAGTTTTGTAGGGGATTTATGGTGTACTAATACTCCTAAAGTTACTGCAAATGTGACTGTAATACTCCAAATTGGGTTTATAGTCACAGTGTAGTGTTAATATCTCTTTATATGACTCTATATTACTCAGAAAGTTACTTAACATGTGCTGTAGTACTCTAAACTGAGTTTATAGTGACATTGTAGTCGTAATATCTCTTTAAATGTATAGGTAATACTCCTAAAGTTACTTTAAATGTGTTTTTAGTACTCTATACTGAGTCTATAGTGACATTATGATGTTAGTATCTCTTAATAGGGCTCTGTAATACTCCTAAAGTTACTTTAAATGTGTTTTTAGTACTCTATACTGAGTCTATAGTGACATTATGATGTTAGTATCTCTTAATAGGGCTCTGTAATACTCATAAAGTTACTTCAAATATGGTTTTAGGACTCTAAACTGGGTTTATAGTAACATTATGATGTTCATATCTCTTTAGATGTCCCTATACAACTCCTAAAGTTGATTAAAAAGTGATGTAGTACTCTAATCTGAGTTTATAGTGATATTGTAGTAGTGATATCTCTTTAAATGTAAAGGTAATACTCCTAAAGTTACTTTAAATGTGTTTTTAGTACTCTAAACTGGGTTTATAGTGACATTATGATGTTAAAAGCTCTATAGTTGTCTCTGTAATACTCCTAAAGTTACTTCAATCCAACTATAATACTACAAACTGAGCGTATAGTGATAGTGTAGTGTCAATATCCCTTTTAGACATATAGGTAAACTCCTAAAGTTACGTAAAATGTGACTATAATACTCTAAACTGAGTTTATAGTGATATTATGATGGCAATATCTCTTACTATGTCTCTATAATACTCCTAAAGTTACTTAAAATGTGGTTTTAGTACTGCAAAATGAGTTTTTACTGACATGACTTATGACTGCATGTGGTATTGGTTGTGTGCCTTTGTGGTGTTCATATCTATTTAAATACTCCTATATGAGCTTGTTATGTGCATATGGACCTTCATACTGACTTCTCGTGACCTTTCTTGGCACTTTTGAGTCTTTTGTTTAATTGATAAACACAAATGTGTGTGATTATTACCCTTGTGATATTCCCACAGTGACTCATTGTGCCAGAGAGCTTATTTTAGGCCTATTAATAGCTCAGTATCTTTTATCTGCTTTTTATACGAGTTATAATTGGACTGCCAGCAGACGATACCGTGTGAAACTCCTTTACTGCCCCATATTGTGACCCGACACAGTCTAATGTCTTTTATTGGATTATTATTCACGGGCTTGAGCGTTGCATGTGTGCGATAACGCTTCCTCACACCTGTTGTTGTGTAGTGAAGGTGAATCAGCAGTCGCGCCGTGTTTTCCGCCACCTCCACAAAAAGGTGTGTAGGCCGAGCTGCTCGGCCGGCTCTCAGGTGTGTTGTCTACCTGAGGGACCGGCTGCACGTGCACTCGCTCTGCCGGCTCCGCTCGTCCCCGGTGGGCGTGCCGGTAATGGTGTCAAAGGCTTGTTAAACACACACACACACACACACACACCTGACACCACGGCAGCAGCTACAGCAGCGCTGAGGCTGGTGGAAATACACACATATATATATTTATATAAATATATATATATACCTGTTCTACCTGCTAAGAAGACCGATGATGCGTCACGGGTTGCATAATGCCGATTCCCGAGCACCTATTGTACTTCTATTGTTTATTATTATCTTTGTTGTGTGTCTTTGTGCGCACGGATGAGGTAATCAGGCTACCGGTAAATTTAGGCGCACCTGACAGTAGCCGTCTGACGTGGGTGTCGACGTAGCCCCAAGGTTGCATTAGCGAACAAAAAAGCCTCTTGGAGGCAGGCCCTGAACCCAACAGGAAGTCAGCCATTATTTATTTTATGACCTTCTTTATGACCGTTTCAAGGAGCTGTACTATTATTTGTTATTAGCTACTATATTTAATTAGCCTGCTATTATTTACAGGTATTTGGCTGTTGCTCTAAGTACATAAGCTAAATTTGTAATATTTCCTGTCTGTAAACATGGTGATTTAACACCGCTCAGAGCATCACTGGTACCCATCTACCAGGATGTTGGTGACGAGGGGTGCCTGCGAAGAGCCCACCAGATATTTAACATAAAGCTGCTATAATCTACTTTTAAATTAACAAGGGGTGAACTGACCACATTTAATATTTAATATCCCTTCGCTTTACAAAGCGTTTTAGCGTCTTTAAGCTCGTTGTTTTGGTTTTATCAAATGCAATTCTATCGTTTCGTTAGCCGGATAAAGTTAGCAACTAGCTGGTGAACATAGTGGAGCGCTAAGCAGCTAAAGAAACTAGATTAATTTTGTTGATTAGTGTTTTTATTTATGTATTTTATATACTAATGGGTAGCTTAACCTTTTATAAATACATTATAATTATTTTTACATTGATATTTACTAATAATATTTTTTTTACTAATATCTTTTTTTACATTAATTAATGATTTACATTATATATAAATCTAAATCTGCAAAGTAATGCAAGCTGTCAGATTAATATGGTTGAGTAATAAGTACAATATTTCCACAATAATGTTGTAAAAAGGAAGTATAAAGTAGCATAACATGGAAATACTAAAGTTTCTACATGTCTTTTGTGTTTTAGTTGTATTGTTTTGGGCATTTGACTGAACTTAGATTCAGAAAGAGGTTCCTGAGCTTTCAGTCTCAAAGGATGACTCTGTGCTGTTGTGAAATCCCAAAACTTCATAAAGTGTTTTGAAACCCAGCTGACGGGTTCTTCACCCGTTACAAATGCTGGTTTTAACACCCTTTATTTTCTGGTGTAATTTCAAAACTATGCCTTCGTCATGACTCAGTTATTTACAATGCTTTCACAGTCCGTCAAGAATAAATACATTTATTGTTCAACGCTATAACATTTGCTGCCTCTGGCCTTTTGTAGCAACTCTTTCAGGGTTTTCCAGTGTAGTTAAAGTGTATTTAAAGAGGCGGACCACCAAACTTGAGATGCACTTTTATGAACATTCAATAGATGACGAGATGTGTGAGACGCTCCAATTGTGTCTCGGCGTTGGGATGTAAAGAAAGACTCTGGTCGGAAAAACCTTAAAAGTCTTTTTATGACCATATTTGAGAGATTCTTGCTTAGAAGATTGTGCAGAACTCAAATGTCCACATTCGTCCAAACAGATCAAGTACTCGTCAGGTTTCCCTGTTTCCTCAGGGTTCATACGCTCATGGAAAACCTGGAAAAGTCATGGAAAAATTCATGGAGTCGCTGACGATCGGTCGCCGTTCGATGAGACTTTGATCGTCCTGTTGGTTGACGAAGTGCTGGCGGTTTTATGGGAAATCTTTAGAAAGACTCCACAAGGACGGGCACGCAGGAATATCTTTTTACTGGCGCTTCTCATCAAATTGTTTTATTGTCCTCTGATGGTCTGAATGCTATTTTTAGTTCGCTACTTCCTCTCTGACTGAGAAAAGATGAAAGGTTTGGAAGTTAGGGAAGTCCTCATGGAGACTTTTTGGATTTATATTCTTTATAAGCTGAATCACTCGTGGCTGTGTTACAGAGTGGATCCTCTTCCTCACAAGTAATCTTAGGCAAAGAGCAGACCAGCTTAATTTTGGCCTGTCATCAAGTTACCCGGCATTGTTGTTAATTAGAGACAGCTGATCTTGTCATTTGCTTCCTAAATGTTTCCTACACGGCTCTTTGCAAAGAGAGAGAGAGAAGAGAGGAAAGTTGTTTTCGCGTTGGAGGAGATCTGTTTATTTTCCCAAATCCAGCTTTTTAATTTTTCACATTCATAACTGCTTCTCTCTGACATTGCCAAAATCTTAATATCTCAATAATAGCATGTTTTCTGCACACTCAAGAACATGTCTAAGAAATTACATAAATCCTGGTTTTGTACAGGGTTCATACGGTCAAGGAAAACCTGGAAAATAAGGTTATTTCCAGGCCTAAAATCCCCAAAGTTTAGTAAAAGTGGAAACCATTGGTGACCATGTGTATGAACCCTGGTTGTAGGACGTCCTGTCCCTGACAGACTTGAACTCCTGCAGGGCTTCAACTCTTCAGTTTCAGTGAAACTCTCCTTCCCTCTGGCGTTGAACCTTCCTGCAGCTCTGAACAGGTGAACAGGTGCAGCGCTGCCAGGTGTGTCCACGGGGACGCCCATGATCAAACATCTTCTTCTTCTTCTGCTCTTTCGTGACTCCCCTCGTGTTTCTAGTGAGAATTAATCAGCTGCTTCTTTGGTTTTGGCTTCGGGTGGTGACTCAGATTTTCTGTGGTCTGAATCATAGCGGAACGTTTTTTTTTTATTATTTTGTTGTTTTTATTCAGGTTTGTTTACATTTTCCAACACCAGAGCTCACAGACGACTCCTTTTCATTGAAGGAGTCTCAGTCGAGTCGGATTGAGTCATCAAAGTTTCACTCGTGTACACGGCCGTCAGGATGTTCACAACGCGATTAATTGATCAAAGACATCAGATTTCTGCAGAAACGATTAGTTGATTCGCCTCCAAGGAAAGTCATACCAAACATAGTTCTTTGATAATTTGTTGTTGATTTTCAAGCAAAAACTCCCAATGCATCATAATTCCAGCTCCTCTGTTGCGCTATTGCTCTATTCCTTCTATGTGTATGATAATAAATCAATAATTTGGTGCTTTTTGTTTTTTTTAGCCAATTACGTTTGTAGTTTTTATGACTTTTTTCCAATTCTTTATTTCTCTATAACTATAATTGACAGCATACACACAGTTTTTTGTTGCTTTTATTTCATGAGAAATTGAAAATTCTGCTTACAGAGAGTTACAGAACCTTTTTTTTCTCACAAATTGTACGTTTTAACGTCTTCGTTACTTCCATATTGACAACATGTTTGTGTTTATTTAATGTTTGTGCTTCGTCAGGTGGCCGATAGATGGGTGCATTTCATATTTCATCTTTTAGGCTTTTGATAGCTATTTTTAGTTCAATTCTAATGATCATTGTTTACTATTTTATAGACTTAGTCCATAACCCTCTGAAGCAAAAAATAAACTCCAACTCCCAAAAACATTTGTGCAGAATAACAGTTACAACGCCATAAATCATGAAAAAGAAGAAAAAAAACACATAATTAAAGATTTTACAAAAATGTGTAAACACTGTTATCTGTTTATCCAACATGATGCCAAGTGTTACGGATGTTGGAACAAATCAATACGGCGCTACATCGTGAACTATTGACATTTTTACAACCTCGCCTCAGTCCAAGTTTCACAGCTTTGTTGTCACATGACTGTTGATATCAGGAGAATCAATCATGGCTTCTCAGTTTCTTTGAGGAGCTCAGAATTTAAAGCATTTCACAGAATCTCATTAAAGAAAACGGTTTATTATGAGACATGTAGAATAAACTGTCTCTGATGACACAGCACAAATTTAAGATCATATTTGTTTTGTCACACATGATGAGATTTTGGATTTTATCACTTTTGGATTGAGCCAGACGAGCTGTTTGCAGCTAACGCTAAGCTAACCAACTGCTGCCCATGAGAGTGGCATCGTCGAGCTCTCAGTAAATAAGCAATGTCCTTCTGACATTTGAGAGTGTTGGCTTTTCTCGTTACAGTAAACATAAAACTAAACTAAATGGTGTGGTTAACACATCCTTTAACCTCTATCTTGTGTGTAAAACCAAAACACAAAAAAGCGTTAATGTGTTTTGACAGCGCTGTGGTGTTGAATGACTCAACACGTCGTGTCATGTTCTCAACATTAAACGAAACAGGAAACGTTTGGAGTGTGGCGACATTTTCACATGATGCGACTCTGCAAAGGTCATTTTGGAGAATGCTGTGTTTGTACTTCCTCCGCCAGCAGCTGTGACCTTTGACCCCCCTTGTTGGTTGGATATTTGGACACCACTTGTTAGTAAAAACATGGATCTCTCTCACACTTAATCGCACACAGAGTTTCCACAGCCGCGTCCAAGTTTTCCTGAATGCAGCTGAATGTTTGCATGTTCCTTTCACTGACCTCTAAAACTCTGCTTCTCTATCTTTGCCTTTTTTCTTTTTTACCCTCGCTGGTTCCCGTATCACCATTTTAACCAAGTCCACCGTGCCCCGCTGCTCCGGTCATATTTAAATCTTCGGTCTGTATTTGAATTCAGGCCGATGTGATGTAAACTGAGGAGACTGTGTAAGGAGGCAGGTACCGACCGAAGATGCTGCTTTTAGCCGGAGCAAAAGTTTAAATGAGTTTAACCTAAAAGAACTAACCTACCTTGTGAAAGACATGAACCATTAATTATTAATCGAGATGCTGAACAAATAACCTGATTATGTGTGAAATAAATGAATCATGGTTTGCAGTCTCAGATTTGAAAACTCAAATGAGCGTTTACAGCGACCGCTTGGAGCTAATTGCTGATATTCATCAACCTTAATATGATGATTTGCTCATTTTATCTGTTTATTATTGCTCTGGTTGCTCAGCAATATTTAACTTGTTCTGGAGAAAAGAAGATCTAGCTAGCTTGCTATTTCCACCATGCTTCAATGCTACACTAGGTCTACTTTGCTCTAGAGAAGATAAAGCTAGCTATCATGCTATTTCCACCATGCTTTAATGCTACACTTCGCTCTGGAGAAGATAAAGCTAGCTAGCTCGCTAGCTCGCTAACTCGCTATCCAGCCTGCCACCTGTCTCTGATGTGGTTGTCTTCATAATAACAAACAACAATCCCCATTTTTCTTTTATACCAGGCAAGGCCAATTTATTTATGACTCACATTTCAGGAAAAGCAATTCAAAGCGCTTTACATAAAAACACTGATGTCACTTAAGCCCCAAGACAATGGAAAACCAAAACAAAGTTTAATAGAAAGAGAAATGATTTAATAAAAGGCAGCGGCATACAGAAAAGCCAGGCAGCTGACCTGTAGTTCCAGATACATGGAGCATACAAATATGTGTACTTTATAGTTATTTGTATGTTTTTCGGCCTGTCAGAGAGGTTTTGTACCACATGTGTTGTGTTTGGTGTGCAGTGCTGGCTGGTTAGTTATGGAGCAGCTTGTTCAGGTTAATGGATGCACAGTGAAAACAGCATTTATCAGACCGAGCAGCGTGATCATAGCCTCTCTTTGACTTTGTGGCTTTAGCTAAACATTAACGCAAAACAAGCTTCTCTTTTTTTTATCTGAAAAGTAGGTTTGTTTGCATCCGTGTAATTAAAATTCCCAGACTGGGTGTCAAACGTTTTTATTTTTTTACAGTTTCTGCTCCTCCAGTGTCGAAATACAGTATTTTAGTTTTTTCCTCCTACAAAACTGGAGTGTAATGATTGAGCGAGTGTTGAATGTTTAACTTCCGTGTGTTGTTTTGTTCTCCAGGTCAAAGAGTAACCTCAGGTTTACATAGCGCCTCCTGAGAGTGCCCTCTGTTACTCCATGTTTCTGGCTTTTGGGATTCATACTCTGGTATAAATCCTGATATCGGAGGTGGTTTGACCCTCAATTCAAATAAATATTAATATTACATTAATATAAACACACTTCTCAGACTATATTTTGGGAACGTAGAGTGGAAATATATCAGCTTACGTTCTACAATTATGATGCAACCATGTAGACGTTTCACTGAAATGAACATTATTGTTTACATTGTTATGGAACAAACAATAAATGACATTACAATGTGTTTTTATGCCGCTATGATGAGAGAGTAGTCCGTAGTCCGCTGGGGAATCCCCTTCGGTTATCAGTGTATGACATCATAATTGATATCCAACAGTCGATTACTTAAGTTCCTTATTGCCTCCGAGGTACGGTTACTTTTCCCCCTGATGTCCAACACAAGGAAGACGTTAACGGATTTCTTCCTGGAAATGTGTGAAAGACGGCGACGTGGGATCATTAATAATAATACAAATACATCAGATAGCTTTAATTAAGACTTTATTTTAACCCTGGAGTGTTTTCTCTGACTCTTTATGGCTTTTCCCCCCTCTTTGTGAAACTAAAATCACATTCAAACACTTTTAAAAACTTGATTCCCGTCAGGATGCCGCTTGTTCTTCGTCTTGTATTTTTTTTTATTCGTCTCTCATCTCCGTCTCTCTGCGCCGAGCTAAAAGTACACCAGACAGTAACCGCTGTGTTTGCTGACTGGGTGTGGCAACTTTGTGGTCACCGTGTGCGCGCATGTGTGTGTGCGCGCGTGTGTGTGTGTGTGTGCGTGTGTGCGCTTCTTTTTTTAGTTCAGAGAGAGGAAACTCAAACCAGCATCATAGGAATATCATGCGCGTCTGTGGGTGTGTTTTTATTAAGTGTTCATCCGAGCAATGCTTAGCATTATGCTATTATGCATTATTAATGCTTAGCATTAGCGCGTGTGTGTGTGTGTGTGTGTGTGTGTGTGTGTGTGTGTGTGTGTGTGTGTGTGTGTGTGTGTGTGTGTGTGTGTGTGTGTGTGTGTGTGTGTGTGTGTGTGTGTGTGTGTGTGTGTGTGTGTGTGTGTGTGTGTGTGTGTGTGTGTGTGTGTGTGTGTGTGTGTGTGTGTGTGTGTGTGTGTGTGTGTGTGTGTGTGTGTGTGTGTGTGTGTGTGTGTGTGTGTGTGTGTGTGTGTCCCCGCAGGGAAAAAAAGGGAGGAAAAATCTACCTTTCATAGCTGTAGATGCAGATGTGTTGTTGTTTGGTTTGTTTGCAGCAGCTGATCCCTCTGAACCTTCTGCTGCGTCACGTTTGACTCTGTGGTTTTTCACTGTGATATACAAAGTTCATGCTCATGACTAGAATTGTAGAATTTCTTTGAGAATTTATGATACAAAAATGGACAAACAATGGAATCTTTATATGCAACATTTCTCCCGAGTTGCTACAAGTGTTGCGATGTAGGAGAACGCGTATCTATATTTATATTGAGCTATTTACATTTTACAACCTCTCCTGTGACCGCCGCAGCCTGAAGTTCAGTCCAGGTTTCACTGAATTGTTGTCACGTGACTGTCGGTCTCACACGACTCCGCCGTGACTTCCTGGTTGTGTTTAGGAGCTCAGAATTTATTGTTTTTTACAGAATCCGGTTAAAGCAAACGGTTTTTCTTTGGAGCAAGATTGTAAATGAGACTTCTTTTGATTAAAATATCACATTTTTAAGCTTCGTCAACACATGATGTGTTCAAGGACCGTCGGAAAGCTGAAAAGCATGTTTTCGCCGCCCTTTGCTCATGAAGAAAAAAAACAAACAACTCATTTAACTTGTGCACAAAGACACCGAACACGTTCGATGACCGAATATGTTTTTTATTTAAAAGACGGGAAGAGTGAAGTTCACGTTCGGGCGTTGGTGTGTGTGTGTGTGTGTGTGTGTGTGTGTGTGTGTGTGTTCAGTTCCTGTTATCTTTAACTGTCATGCCTGCTTCCTTCTGTGTTTTTATGAGGGGTGTGTGTGTGTGTAGCTCTGTGGCTGTTGTGTTGCAAAGCTGTTTGTGAGGAAATACGAGTCAAAGTCAAACACAACTAAGTGAACTTTGAAATACTCGCTACATTCTATATCTGTGTATTATATTTAAACTGTATGTTCGTTTTTTAAATGATGTAATTATTGTGTGAATATAACAAATAATAAATGTAATTTGTCTCCTCTCCTTGTTTCCTCTCTCCTTCTCTGTCTTCTTTCATCCTCCTTGTTTCCTCTCTTCATCTCACCATGTTTGCTCTCCTGTCCTTCTCTCCTCCTCTTCCTCCTCTTCCTCCTCTTCCTCCTCTCAGAGTTCTCAGATTGATCCGGAGGAGTTGTTCACTAAATTGGATCGTATTGGAAAAGGATCCTTTGGAGAGGTGAGTGGTCATAATTCACTTTGTAAAGTTATGACTGTATTTACTGTATTTATTTATTTAATTTATTTATTCCTTTTTTTTTACTGTATTTATATATTTTATTTATTTACTGTGTTTCTTAAATATTTCCCTTTCTTTCTCTTTATTATCTTCTTCTGCTTTTCACTCTTTACTAATCTTCTTTCCCCATTTCCTTCTCATACCTTCTTCTTCATCTTCCTCCTCATACCTTCTTCATCTTCTTCCTCTTCTTCTCCTCCTCGCACCTTCCTCCTTACGTCTTCCTCTTCAAACCTTCCTCTTCATACCTTCCTCTTCTCCTCCTCCTCCTCCTCCTCCTCCTCCTCCTCACACCTTCCTCTTCATACCTTCCTCTCCTCCTCCTCCTCCTCCTCCTCCTCACACCTTCCTCTTCATACCTTCCTCTCCTCCTCCTCCTCTTCCTCCTCATACCCTTCCTCCTCTTCCTCCCCCAGGTGTTCAAAGGCATCGATAACCGGACCCAGAGCGTGGTGGCCATCAAGACCATCGACCTGGAGGAGGCGGAGGACGAGATCGAGGACATCCAGCAGGAGATCACCGTCCTGAGTCAGTGCGACAGCCCGTACATCACCAAGTACTTCGGCTCCTACCTGAAGGTAAAAGTACTGCCAGCACGCTGTACAAGTACTCTGTTACTTGAGTACTAGTACTTTGTTACTTTAAGCCGATTGGAGCCTCTTATTGGTCCATAAATCAAAGTGATTGTTTATGGACCGTCAGATATTGATTACCTACATCGTGTGCTCCTCCCTTCAGGGCAGCAAGCTGTGGATCATCATGGAGTACCTGGGTGGAGGTTCGGCCCTCGACCTGGTGAGTGATCAGAGTTATTGATCCGATCAGTCAAATAATAAGAAGGCAAAACGAATTAAAAAAATAAAAAACTTTATTAAATTATGAGGTTATTGGGAGAGCAGTGAAACATAATTAATGTATTCATCGTGTAGCTCCAATAAGTTTACATTTTAAATGTGTTTGTTGTTATTATTATGTTCAGGTACAATATTAATAATTGGATGTAAAACATAACATAATGCAAAACATCCCAAAACAACTGAAGCTTTGAAAGCTGTTAATTTAAAAGTAAATCAACGTGTGTGTGCGTGTGTGTGCGTGTGTGTGCGTGTGTGTGCGTGTGCGTGTGCGTGTGCGTGTGCGTGTGCGTGTGCGTGTGCGTGTGCGTGTGCGTGTGCGTGTGCGTGTGTGTGTGTGTGTGTGTGTGTAGCTCCGGGCGGGTCCGTTTGATGAGTCCCAGATCGCCACGATGCTGAAGGAGATCCTGAAGGGTCTGGACTACCTGCACTCTGAGAAGAAGATCCACAGAGACATTAAAGGTACAGAGTACTGTGTTTTAATACACTGTATCATGTACTTTTACTCTTTAGTTTAATTTATTTTATTTTTAGTTGATTTTTTTTATATTTTATTGTATTCTATTTTGCATTTTAGTCGATTATTTATTTTACAATTATTAAATGTATATATATGTATTCTAATTATTATTAATTTATATTATTCATATATATATTATTTTTTAATAAATAATGTTTTTGCTATTCTGTCATAATCTGGCACAATTTATATCCTTTGGGAATAATAAAGTTTTCTCATCTTCTCCTAAAATATCTCATGAGATATAATAAAAGTATTAATTAATATAAGATTTATTGATCACCAAATAAGAGGAACAAAAAACTAAAGTTTGACTAGAATACTAAAAATAAAACAGACATAATAATCAGAATAAGTACTAATAATAACACTATTACATATATACTAATAAAAAACACTTCCAGGAGCTTTTAAACTGTTTCTCTCAAGTTTTCCTTCATAAAATGCATAATAATAATAATAATAATAATATTAATAATAATATTAATAACAACAGCCGCCAACGTGCTGCTGTCGGAGCACGGCCAGGTGAAGCTGGCGGACTTCGGCGTCGCCGGCCAGCTGACGGACACGCAGATCAAGAGGGAGACCTTCGTGGGAACGCCCTTCTGGATGGCGCCCGAGGTCATCCAGCAGTCCGCCTACGACTCCAAGGTACGACTTAAGCCCCGCCCCCTAGGACGCTGATCGTCCAATCATAGCTGCATGACCGTGACTAGGCCTAGACTACTTCTTTTTATTTGTTTTATTTATGGTTTTGTCTTTAATTTTGTCTTTTGCAAAAGTGATTTCAACTGTTTTAGAAAAACATGTTGAATAATGAATCTACTTTTCATCCTCTTCTGTGTTAAGTTATGAATTATTAGAATTATTGGTTTTGGAGCATTTTATCGAATCCTCATCCACGATCAAAATAACTAAATTTAGATTTTATTATTTATTTTATTTAGAGTAAAAGTTGCAGAATTACAAAGAAAAGTGCAATTTGTTTTAGCATCTTAAAATACGTATATTTTACATAAACGTATTATAATGTATCTGTCACTTTAATGCTGTATTTTCTTGTATCCATACTATTATTTCCTTTTATTTATTAGTTCATTTTATTCTAGTTTTATTAATCTAAAGTAACTAAAGCTGTCAGATAGATGCATTATAAATATCTATATTTAAAAGGTTGTGGAGTTTTAAAGTAGCATAAAGTAAATCCAGTGCAGTACAAGTACTTCAGTCCCTCTCTCTCTCTCTCTTTGTCTGCTTCATTTGTGTTTTTCCTCGTCGTTAAACGTCTGGCTTCAATCCGCACTTCTTCTTTTTCTTTTTTTTACGGCCTCTTATTTCCTCGGTTTTGCAGGTTTTGCATGCCGGCGCACGCCTGGCTGCTTTGAGGTCGTTTGCATTGTTTCCAGAGTTTCTTTCATTGTTCGGTATTTGCATCCAGTAGAAACTCCCACCGGACGGCGCACACGTCGGGACGAATGAACCCGTGAAGCCGTCTCGACGATGCCTTTTTGTCTTCGGTCGGGGATTCCCTCGACGTTGAGCCTCATTCACTGCACCTGCTGCACAACACAAAAGTTTATTATTTTTTTTAAAAGGTCGTGTTCAGAGAGGTGGATGTGACGGCCAGAGGCCAAACAAACAAAACGTCTTTTCATGGCGTTGCGTAACCGGCTGACGTCTCGCTCTTTGTTCGCGTCGATGCGAGTTAGTGGTTTGGCGTGTTTTGGAAATACGGTAATACCATTAGGGTGTGTGTACTCTGAGGTTTGATTCATGCCTTTGTGTTTCAAAGGAGACTATATTTATTTATGTATATATATATTTCTATATTTATGTTTCTATATATCTCCTTTTTAAAGCATCATTTTGACATTAAAAACTCACGTTACAGACATGAACACATATTGTATTTGTGTGTGTCTATATGTACTGATAGTTTTTGACAAAAATGGGAACAAATGCGTAAAAAAAATATTTTGTTTTAATTCCCGCTTTTATTTTGTTGTAGTTACTCTTTTTTTATCCCACGGATTTTAAGTCAGCACGTTGAAGGGAGGCGGGGGGAAGACGGAAGGAAGTGTGTGTGTGTGTGTGTGTGTGTGTGTGTGTGTGTGTGTGTGTGTGTGTGTGTGTGTGTGTGTGTGTGTGTGTGTGTGTGTGTGTGTGTGTGTGTGTGTGTGTGTGTGTGTGTGTGTGTGTGTGTGTGTGTGTGTGTGTGTGTGTGTGTGTGTGTGTGTGTGTGTGTGTGTGTGTGTGTGTGTGTGTGTGTGTGTGTGTGTGTGTGTGTGTGTGTGTGTGTGTGTGTGTGTGTGTGTGTGTGTGTGTGTGTGTGTGTGTGTGTGACGTTTACGGCAGTTGTTTTTTACGTTAATTGACGAATTACGACTGTCGGAGGCTTTCAAGGGTTTTACGGCAGTTGATCGTTTACAGCTTATGACAGTTGATGGGGGAGGTGGGGGGGAAGTGTGTGTGGGGGGCTATCCTGCTACAGACTGCCATATGTTCAGTGTGTAACTGTAATGGAGCCGCAGAGGTAACTGTGTTTGTGTGTGTGTGTGTCTTACCTGAACTGCCACATGGTCATTGGAGCAAGTTGAAACAATGTGACATTCAACCTGTGTGTGTTTACGTATGTGTGTGTGTGTGTGTTGACATATGGTTAGTTGGGGTCACGGCTTCAAACCTCACAACTTTCATCCACAAACCACCTGTGTGTGTGTGTGCCTGTTTGTGTGTTTGCATTCACTTGTTTCACGCCTTATTAGGAATAAACTTAACTTGTAACAAAAGATTAAAACAATTTATTATAATTTTGTTTTAATTACTCATCAAGCTCAATTTCTGGGGTTTTTTAAACTGTTACTCACAGAAAACAAGCACTCTGAAGACGTTTCATGTTTATTTTTTCATTTTACACTAAACAGGTCTGTCTTTTCATTTGTAATGGCGGTTTACAGCAGTTTGTTGTGGTTTATGGCGTTTGCCGGTTTACGGTGGTTTACAGTTTGTAACAGTTTACGGTGGTTAAAGGTTTACAACTTGTGTCGTATTTAACATCCGTCAAGAGGCTCAGACGGATGTATCCGGTAATCTTTTCAAAATAAAACATTTTTCCGACCTTGATAATCAATCTAAAGAACTGTAGCTCATCATGTAGCAATTTAAGACTCTCTCGGCTTCTGAGGAAACTCTAGTGAACAAAAAGAAAAACACGACTTCCGACCTTTTTAAAAAGATGACTCGTGTTCACAGGAAAGATTAAGAGTTGGATCGCCAGCCGTCTGCATAACTGTGTGTCTGAATGTGTGCGTTTGTGTGTTACTTGTGTCTCTCCAGGCCGATATCTGGTCGCTGGGCATCACGGCCATCGAGCTCGCCAAAGGCGAGCCCCCGAACTCCGACATGCATCCGATGCGAGTGCTGTTCCACATCCCCAAGTCTCCTCCGCCCACGCTGAGCGGAGACTTCTCCAAGAGCTTCAAGGAGTTCACCGAGGCGTGTCTCAACAAGGACCCCACCTTCGTAAGGCGGCTTTTATTTGTAGTATTGGAGCTCAGTAATTATCTTTTTATCTGTATATATCTTTTATCCCTCCATAAATCATTGTGACACTTTTTCAATCATTAAATGTGTTTTTAACTTCATTTTAAGGCATTTTTCTTACTTTAAGCCCCTTTTAAAATAAACTAGCGTTGAGTTTTATTCCCCTCGTCATGTTTCCGTGCCTCCAAAGAGACATTTCAAAAATTACCTTTTGAGTCCCAAATTATCACTCAAGATTTAGAGAAAAGTCCAAATAAAGAAAACTGATTATTCTTCTGTCCCTTTGCAGGGGCCCGACCCCTATGTTGGGAACCACTAGGCTGAACTTAGTGTATAAAGTAATTAAAACCAGCCGGAGCAGCAATAACAGGAACTCGCTGCTTTAACATCGATGCTCCAGTATTATTAAAATATGGATTTCCAATATAATCTGTACTTTTAGTACATTTTGCTGATAATACTTCCATACTTTTATGTCAGTAGGATTTAAAATGCATATCCACCGCTGTTTTTTACACTTTACACACTTTTACCATTTTTTTTTTTACTGGTCAGTTTGGCAACAAAATATATAAATAATGTTAATTGTTCACAAATGTTACAGTTTAGGGGAGGAAATTGTCAAAACTACCAACATCTTGACATACAGGAAGTATAAGGAATGAGATCTTGATCTATAAACTCATAAAATCCAGATTGTATTCATGATTGACTGTCAAATCTGGTTTGAATGTGTTTTTGTGTGTCATGTGTTCTGCTGTTAGTCATCCTGCCAAACTAAACTCTTCTGTGGTATTTCAGGTTATGAGCTTTAGTCAAATCAATGTGTTTTCATGTCGTCTGGTTGCAGCTGCGTTCTGCTGCCCCCTGGTGGACAGAAATATATCAACCACAAAGAAACAGAGGGACTCTTTCTCCTCTTTAAAAACACTAAAGTAATGGTTTCATTTCCTCTTCTCCCCTCAGCGTCCAACAGCCAAAGAGCTCCTCAAACACAAGTTCATCGTCAAACACTGTAAGAAGACGTCCTACCTCAGCGAGTTGATTGACAGGTACAGGCGCAGGAAGGAGGAGGGGCATAGCGGCAGCAGCTCCGACGACTCAGACGGGTAATTACATTTATTTTCTTGTCAGATTGTGTTGTTTTTAAGCAGGAAGCTGAGATCTGTATAATGTCTACGTGCACTGGTGCTGTGCTAAATGTGTGTGTTTTTTATTTATGTGTGTGTGTGTGTGTGTGTGTGTGTTTGTGTGTAATAGTGAGTCCAGTAATAAGGAGAACAGCGAATCACCTGAGTGGTCTTTCACCGTCCGTAAGAAGAAGCCAACGGATGGAAGGAAAGTCCTCAATGGAACGGTGAGTAGTGTGTGTGTGTGTGTGTGTGTGTGTGTGTGTGTGTGTGTGTGTGTGTGTGTGTGTGTGTGTGTGTGTGTCCTATTTTACATTCTGCGACTCACCTTGTTTCTCCTCTTCAGGGTCAGGATCAGCTGAGTAAATCTGCCAGTCTGACCACAGTCATCTCTCCTGTCTTCACTGAGGTCAACACACACACACACACACACACACACCCACACACACACACACACACACGGCAGTGCTTTATGGCACCATCTTGTGGTGAAAATAGAAATGCATCAATCCAGACGAAACAACAAACCAAAAATGTCAAAAATTAAGAACAGCTGTTGAATGTGTTCTTAAAAAAGTAAAAAAAAAACTCACATCCCGTCTCAAAGGCTTCTCACATACTCCACATTCATTTTGATTTTATTTTACATTACATTACATTACATTACGCCCTTTTTTTTACCTGACAAAGGTGAAAAAGCAGGAAGTGCACGCGCATGAATGTCTGTGACTTTCATTAAATTCTTTCAGCTCAAATTTGTTTGACAATATTTGGAGTCATTTTTTTAACCTATTTAAAAAAATAAAAAAAAAGGGTAAAAAGAAAAACTTCTGAAATAATAACTTTAAAATAAAATGTCCAAACCTGTTTGTCTCCCTTAAAAAAGGCGTATCTTTCGTGGTAGTTTTCCTTTATCTTCGTCTTCTCCCTGCAGTTGAAGCAGCAGCACAAGGAGCACTCTGAGCAACGACTGGCCATCGAGGAGCTTGAACGCAACATCCGACTGGCTGAAGAGGTCTGTCCAGGCATCACGGACAGGATGGTCACACACATCCTCGCCAGGTACCACGAGTGTTTCCTCCTTTCCTTTTTTGTCACATTTTCTTCTCATTTCAGTCACTTATTATTATTTTTTTTATTTTTTCCTCAGATTCACAACCAACTGAGGCGACTCAAACAGTTTTTGGGGGGAAAGGAAGTGAACGTTTTGTGAAGAGAGACTGTGTCTCCGTACGGTGACGCTGCTGGACGACTCGGAAAACAGAGGAGATTTGCTGTGCGATGTCTCACTGTACACACACACAGACACACACATACACACACACATGCAAACACACACTACTAATGTAATATATACACTAGATATTATAAATACATATATATATATATATATATATTTACTGCTGCAGGTTTAAGACCTTTTTTCTCCCCGAGTTGGATTCTAAATTCTTTTTTTTTAATCAACTGGTTTAAAGTTTTTAAAAAACAATCTTAAAGTCGGATTTTGCTTTCGTTTCGTGAACTTCTCTTTTATTTTGGAGGGGGATGGGGGGTCAGACTTAATGAAAATTGAAGTCCCTAATTGAGAGCAGGCAACTTGTGTTTAAACTTTCTTAAAATTACCATCATGTGCCTTTGATTATTTATGCAGTCAGTCATTTCTAAAAGTACACAGGAACACACACAGAGACATGAATGGAAGAGGGTTTCGTCCGTTAGCAGTGGTATGTTGTTGTTGTTGTTGTTTAGATGTTTATATGTTTGTCCAGTAGCACTTGAGACAGATTATATGCCAATATTACATATTTTCTGTTGTCTTCAGTAATGCTTTATTACAGTTCCCTTATCCCAGAATTCAGTTGTGGTCCCGTGAAACCTTTAAGTTTTCAGGGTTTAATGCTGTGGACCAAGGTTTAGCTCTACTGATCGATTAATATGGTCATTTTATTTTGAACATCCAAGGTGGAAACACACTTTTTAATTTCTAAGTTTCCCCCTGTGAAAAATCTGGTAAATGAAAACACATTTTAAAAAATCAGACCCATTATTGGGAGCTACCAGCTGGCTAGTAGCGGGCTAACAAGTAGCTAGCTAACTGTTTCCAAAAATAACTAGCTAAATTCATCTTTATAAATATGTCAAAAATGCTCAAGTTTGTTAAACTGCAAAAACAAAAGTAAAATCCAGGCACATTTCAAACTCATTTTTGGGCGCTAACCTAGCTAGGCAGCTAGTAGCTTGCTAACAAGTAAGCTAGCTTGCTAGCGAACGATGGTTTCCAAAGTAACTAGCTAAGTTTAAATATGGGATGTTTTTATTTTACAAGTTTATTAAGCTACTTCAGATAAGGTGCCAACCTAAATGTTCAAAACAACAACATAAACGGTTTCATTTGTCCTAATAAATCCTGGGATGCTCACAAAGTGTCTGGTTGCAATAAGATTTCAATGGAAATAAAAGGAAAAAGGAATATTTTCAAGGATCTGCGAGTAAGACACAACCAGAGACTCTTCCACTTGCTTAGGAAAAGATGGTGTCCTTTTTCTATATGCTTAAAGTTTTGGATCTGAACGTTTATTCTTACTGCTTGATGTTATTAATACTTAGGAAAGTAGCACAGGTCCTTTTCAAGAGCAGAAGGGAGCTGTAATCAAGGATATTACTGATAGTTTGTACCAAAGACACTATAAAACTTGGTCATTGTATATTTTTGTCTTTTTATATATCATAAGGGATGTGAAAATGTTTGTTGAAGGGGGGAAATGTAAAATGAAAGATGTAAGATTTACAAAAGTGTACTCTTTTTTTTTTTTTTGTAGCGGGACTTAGAGTTTTATGAATAAATATTTAAGTTTGATTGAGAAACGTGTTTCCAATGTTTGCTTTCTTTACTTGAATGGAAGTTTTTGTTTTATTGTACTCAATAGACTTAAAAAGATTAATTTAATTTGTAGGTTGTGTTGTATTATATTAATATGACCATAATTTCCCTCGTTTAATTGTTTATTGGTGCTTTAAACCAAAAAAACTTCACATTTTCTTACAGAATTCACAAGAACCATTCATATAAAATAACAAACACACCCATTAGACCAGAACGTTGTCCAATGACCTACGTCTGCATCAAACCGACAACACTTCCTATTAAAGTCTTGAAATGCACTTTATTGTCCGAACAATTATGAATCTTAAAAATGTTCTTTCTTGATTAAATTGACCAATTTATTTATGTACTTTTTATCTTGTCCAACCAATTTTAAATCTTAAAAAAAATGGAATTTCTGTCTTCAATTGACCAATTTTGTATCTTACAAATGCACTTTCTTGCTTTACCAAACCTATTTTTAGCAGATGATATATGATATAAGATGATAAAGCCAGAAAGGTTAATGTTCTGGCAAATCAAGGTACAAATATAAACATCATTTTCAAAGACAGTTGAGCAAAAATACAATAATTGACCTGCTCCACCTGCAGGACAAACATCGTTGTGGATATTTAAAATACAGCTAAGGACGGTCGACCATAATCTTGTGCATCTTGTAGTAAATAGATTGTCACAATGTTGATGTTTGACACATCGTGCAGACTCAAAGATCTGAATGAATACAATGCACGGTCCAGTCGTCGTAGCATTCAACATGTAAACTGACGGCCAAACCAGCTCGGTGGGTATGCATGGTTGGACCTTTGATACGCTAGGTTGGGTACATTAATTTAAATTTGAGAGATTTTAATAATCAATGTGAGCTTGTACCTGTAATGATACTACAGAAGCTGAGGTTTTCAGTAAAACAAGGCAAAAACAGTACATTTCCTCTGCCAGTACACCTCAAATACAACACTTCTACACATGAACCTTCTTGCCGTGTTGAGTGTGATCATATGAACCTTTTTGTTTCCGTCTCTCTACAGAGTGACTTCAGTAATCTTTGCAGGACCTTTCGTCCCGTCTTCCGTCTTCCCTTTCCTGCCTTCTTCTCTATTCACTCTCTCCTTCGCTGCTCTGTACTCCTCCTCCTCTTCCTCCTCGTCCAGTTGGAGGCTCCCGGAGGAGAACCTCATCCTGGCGAGTCCGGGATGCGTCCGCACCACGTTCCCCAGCGGGGCCGGCGGGCAGTAGTATGGATAGAAAACCTCCGGGTCCGAGTCGCTGTAGCTTCCCGAGGTTCCTCCGATCATGCAAAGCAAGGAGGGTCGCTCGGGCTGAGGGGAGGAGTTCAGCGGGAGGTAGGTGGGTCTGGAGGGGCGTGTCAGGTGGGGGTAGTAACCAAGGGGACGGAACTCGGAGGCGGGGTTGAAGGCGGGGTTAGAGCTCCTTGAGAGGTGAAACTTGACGTCGGGTTGGCTGGCCACGCGGCGGGGCAGCCCAGGGAGGAAGTTGGAGTCGTCGCTGTAATGACCCGCCTCCGTGCGGCCGACGCCCAGGAGCCTCGACCCGTTACTTACCGGCTGGTAAACCCGAGCCAATCCCAGCCCGTCGGACCCAGAGGGGCGCAGGCTCCTCCTGATTGGTGAGTCGTGGCCCAGCGGATAGAAAGGGGGCCGCGATTGGCCGTCCATCGTCACGTAATCCCGCCTCCTCTCCTGCGGGAAGCGCTCCAGAGAGGAAACGGCAACGTAGTCCGACAAGTACGGGTAGCGGTTGAGAGGCGAGGAACCGGCCAGGGGGAATCTCGGGAGGATCGGGCGATACTGGTAGGCTGGACTGTTTGGGTAGAGGAGCACCAGCTGCTGAGCGGAGTCCGGATGCGGCTGGGGGTTGGGCCGCCGGCGCGAGCGGTTGCCGTAGACGCCGGCCAGCCGTTGGGCTTGGCGCTGCACCCCGATCCGTCCCACCCTCATCTCCTCCATCACAGATGTGGAGGCCGATCTCGTCTTGGGCGAGGGGGTTGATGTGTGCATGGATGGAGAGAGGGGGGTGACATGGGTGAGGGGGCGTGTCCTCTGCGCAACCTCGATGGACGATTGGCTGCGCTTAGCCCCTCCTCTTCCTCCGATGTCGACGTCGTCCACGCCTCGGTGATGTGGGTCCAGCTCGTCCTGACTGCAGACCGCCAAGGCGTGACCCGACCGGGTGAACAGGTGGGAGTGCTCGTACACCTGAGGAGGTAAGAAACACAAACATTAGACGGTTTTCATCAGCTGTGGTTTGTAAAATATCATCATCATCATCATGTGTACGAACAGAAAAGACGTCTATAAGCATGTTTATGTGCGTAAATGATGTTTTTTCTTACTTGTTTGGAGACGTCGGTGAGGAGATTGGGAGACGAGCGGCATTGTCTGGGATCAAAGTCCGACTGACCGAAAGTCCTGAAGACAAAAAGACATGAGAACCAAAAGAAGAGGCCTTCGTTCGCTCGTGTTTTTAGCTATTTTTCTAATTTTCTTTTCTGGATTCACAGGAAGACAATAGATCAAAGAGTTCTATCTGTTGGCTTGAAGGCTAAAATATACCGTGAGTTCAACAACAAGACTTCAAAACTGGAACATTTTAGCATCAGAATCTGTGTTTACTACGATCAAGATGAATTTATTCTCACCTGTCGAAGTGCGAAGGCTTCTTTTCCCCTGATCCCATACACTCCAGTAGCTGTTTCTGCGTCCGTCCACTGCCACACACAAACATAGATTTTATATTTTTGTAAGCAAACCAGGAAGTTAGCATCTCACTGAAATACGAGTACCTCAAAAGTGTAGACTATGGACTCCCATACGTATATTTTGCGTCGCATACATTTTAAATGCAGGACTTTAACTTGTAAAGTTTAGTCTTCTGATCCAACAGAGATGAGGACATGTGACCGAAACAGGAAGTACAAAAGAAAACCAACTGGATTGTACCACCTTTCTCACAGCAGTGTGTTTACCTGTATCTGAAGCTGGAGCCTTTGCAGGACAGCAGGGTTTTGTGCGTCGTCTTCGGCTCCTCGGACAGCCGGAAGAAGGCGTGGTACTCCACGCACGTCTTCCAGAAGGACTTGCACACATCTCGGCTGGCCATGGCCAACTCCAGTGTGTCCTTACACGACGGCTGCACGGACAAACACTTCCCATCAATAGACGCAGACACGTGCACGTGCACGGATAGATATTGAACAAGCGCAGTATCCTCACCCCGACTTTGTCGTGTAGTTTGATGAGGAAATGTTTGCGCTTGAAGCTCAGCTTGCGGATCTTCGCCCAGCTGAACGTGTTGATTTTGGTGTTTCCCTAGAAAAACATCAAAATGTCCTCAGGTTTTCACGTGTTGGTGGAGCTAAATTAAAAAGTCAAGGGATCACCGAATTCTTTAGGATTCACCGTATGGATACCCTGGATGTCTGCACCACATTTATTGGCAATCCATTCAATATTTGTTGAGATATCTTACTTTGGACCAACCACCAGCTGAGCTGCTACAAACAGCGCCTCCTGCTGGCCGAGTAGAGACCCGCCAGCTTTATGTTTGAGACCGTGATCCACTAACCTGGAAGACCAGGACTCCAGAGTGTGTGACGGCCAGGTTGATCCTCATCCCCTCCCCGTCGTGAGCGGGGTGAGGCCTGATGGCGTACATGTCCAGCTTCCTCGCCACCTCCAGCAGCTGGATGTCAGAGTCTCCTGGAGACGCCCCTCTGCAGAGAGCGTATTAACCAAACACATGAAGCATAGACTTCTATACAACCAGAGGAGTCGCCCCGTGGTGGTCAGTAGAGAGAATGCAGCTTTAACACATGAAGCACAGACTTCTATACAACCAGAGGAGTCGCCCCCTGGTGGTCAGGAGAGACAATGCAGCTTTAACACATGAAGCATAGACTTCTATTCAACCAGAGGAGTCGCCCCCTGGTGGTCAGGAGAGAGAGTGCAGCTTTAACACATGAAGCATAGACTTCTATACAACCAGAGGAGTTGCCTCCTGGTGGTCAGGAGAGAGAATGCAGCTTTAACACATGAAGCATAGACTTCTATACAACCAGAGGAGTCACCCCCTGGTGGTCAGGAGAGAGAATGCAGCTTTAACACATGAAGCATAGACTTCTATACAACCAGAGGAGTCGCCCCCTGGTGGTCAGGAGTGACAATGCAGCTTTAACACATGAAGCATATACTTCTATACAACCAGAGGAGTCGCCCCCTGGTGGTCAGGAGAGAGAATGCAGCTTTAACACATGAAGCATATACTTCTATACAACCAGAGGACTCGCCCCCTGGTGGTCAGGAGAGAGAATGCAGCTTTAACACATGAAGCATATACTTCTATACAACCAGAGGAGTCGCCCCCTGGTGGTCAGGAGAGATAATGCAGCTTTAACACATGAAGCATATACTTCTATACAACCAGAGGAGCCATGTGTACCTGTGTTTCCTGTGGAACTTGGTGATCTTGTGGTCTAGATATTCCTGGTTGGGGACGTACTGCTTCATCTCTAAATGGTGACTGTCCAGCTCCTCGTCATAGTCGCCTATCTCTGCTGCAACACACATTTACATAAATATTTCTGGATAAATATTACTACTCCATTTATGTGTATGTTCCTTTGTGTCGATGCATTTTCAATCTGACCAAAGAGGCTTTTTAAAGAGTTTATTTAGCTTAAAAAGTTAAAGGATGTTCTCACTGGACAGGAAAGTGATGATAAACCATTTTAAGTAACGCTTACACTGTAGTATGTGAGAGACCAGCAGGGCGGCGCTGTTGTCATTGCAGGTCAGACTGCCGTTGGACAAGTCCTGCTTTATCTGTAAGGCAAAAAGATACCTACACGCACACACACACACACACACACACACACACACACACACACACACACACACACACACACACACACACACACACACACACACACACACACACGCACACGTTAAGATACTCTACGATTGCAATTTTACAATAAATGTTAATCATGTTGGAGGACGCTGTTACCTGGTGAGGCCTCTCTTCAGTTGTCCAGGATCTGGTGGAAAAAACTTCACTATAAACCTGAAGAACAGATCGCTGGTGTCTGACAAGAGAGAGAGAGAGAGGAAAAATAAGATTAAATATACAACAAAATAAAAGTTAATACATTGAAAAAAACTATATTGTTTAAGTAAATGCCGATCACAGTTCCAACTCTTGGCTCATTTTGCTTTCATTTCAAAATAAAAGAAAACTAACCTGAATTCTCTACACACGTTAGATGATGGACGCTTTAGAAACTTACATTTAATTTGCTTGACGAGTGGCTTCAGCAGCTCCAACCACACCTGCAACCCAAACACAGCTACATGACAAAGAAACCCCTAAATAATCTTCTCATGTGTGTTTTTGCTTTTCTTACGTAGTTTCCGCCGTGGTGCCTGAACTCCAGTCCAAAGTACTCTTTCTCCAGCAGCTTCAGATGGCCACACACTTTGTTGAAGAAGTCGCCTCCTAAAACCTTTTGCTGAAAGAGAATTAAAAAGATGGAGGATGAGTGTAAAGAGCGTGCAGAGGGATGATTGGATTTTTTTAATTGAGTTCGGGGACTCCCAGGAGACCCCCTGACTATGTGGTGCCGCTCTTTGTTACTTAGTTCACTTTGCATAATGAGAGTTTGTATAATATGAGCTGGAGGTCCGTTGAGTTTTTTGCCTTTCAGACAAAAAAAAGGTGAGAAACGAGACATGCAGATGCTTGATTTCATACATTTTTGTTGTTGTGAATAAGCAATAATTTGTCGTGCATTTTTCTACTGGTGCATGAATGCAGGATTATACAAACTAAAATCTAACATTGTTATGCAGTTTTATGTCATCGCTCAATATATGTGCTGAAAAATGGGTAATATCTGTATCGGGCTATACACGTTAATTTCTGTTGAAATCAAGTTGAAATATTTAATTTATGTTATAAAAATTATAAATAGAGATTACTTGACAAATTAAGATTATTTTTCTGACTCTAATTTTAAAATGTGACCACGTGTTTGGCTAACGGCTAACGGAAGTTAACACATGTTTGGCTAACGCCGTGTTTAGCTAACAGCTAACAGAAGTGACAGCGTGTTTGGCTAATGGGAGTGACCACATGTTTGGCTAACGGAAGTGACCACATGTTTGGCTAACGGAAGTGACCACACGTTTGGCTAACGGAAGTGACCACATGTTTGGCTAACAGCTAACAAAAGTGACAGTGTGTTTGGCTAACGGAAGTGACCACATGTTTGGCTAACGCTGTGTTTAGCTAACAGCTAACAGAAGTGACAGCGTGTTTGGCTAACGGGAGTGACCACATGTTTGGCTAACGCCGTGTTTTGGCTAACAGCTAATACTGTAATACTTGCACTGTGTATTTTCCTCTTTCTTCTAGACAGTGAAAATTATTAAATATTATGTTATGGCACAACCATCTTCAAATAATATATATTTAATATATTTTGTGCATTTTTGTGTGATTTCAGTATTGTTTTATTGAACTGTGAAAGTTTTGTTAAGGTATCTTATGAAGACTGTTGTCAATATTTATTTTTATTTGATCAGTTCCTCCTATTTAATCCTTTCCACCTCAAACTTCTTTATGCCTCCTCTCTCCTCTTTTCCTTCCATCCCTTCCTCCGCTCTCCTCTCTCTAATTACCGAGATGCTGCGTATGCATTGCACCACAAGGTTTTTTTTTCTTATCGATTGCTGTCTGCGAGCCGGCGTTTAGCGCCCCGTTGGGGGTCGCTGGACGCCCTTCATTAACTTGTCATGAGAGGGAGGAAGAGGAAGGACGAAGCAGCTGTAACCGATTATAAAGAGAACACAGGCCTAACCGATGATTACTGGAAACAAATGGCCGCCCCCAGAACAACAGAGCAGTTAGTTTCAATAGAGCGGAATAGAGTACAAATTGAGTGGAAAGCTACTTTGCGGTCCAATCTGGTGCCTCGAAATTCATCTGTTTTAAATGTGATGGAGAACAATGCTTTTTTAGGAAATACAACTTTACCAAATGTATTTCTTTTTTTAAATTGTGTCTATTAAGACGTTTGAAAATGAAAAATAAGCTGGTGTTGAGTGTTGAGCTGGTGTTGAGTGTTGAGTTTTTTTAGAGTAATACAGTCATTTTCTACAGACTTCTATACAACCAGAGGAGTGAGAGAATGTAGCTTTAACACATGAAGCATAGACTTCTATACAACCAGAGGAGTCTTCCCCTAGAGGTCAGGAGAGAGGATGCAAGTATAAGACACTTCCGCATCGGATGAACCTTTTTTAATAGAATACTAACCTGCACTTCTTTTGAGTACCTCTAGGTGGCACCAAAGCCACACATTTCTGATTGTACATTTTTTTAAACTTTTTTTAACTTATTTTATAAAATGGTTTTAGTTTCACATAACTTCAGTTTACCATTCCTGAAATCATAATTTTGTTTTATAAAGTGCATTTTACTACTCTGTCTATCCACCATCTTTTATTAGTGTAGGTTTGGTCACACACATACACACACACACTCACACACACACGACTATATAAACTATATTTATCAGAGGGTGGGTAGAGTTTATTTTTGCCCTCATCCATGCATTCATCCCCCCTTATTTTCTTTTTTTTTCTTTCTTCTATTTCTTCCTACATCTTTCTGCTCCGCCTCCTCCTCTTGTTAAGATGCTGCTAAAAGTCCCGGAGGCTGCTGGGAAACCGACAGAAAGCATAGGCGTGGAAAACGGGTGCTACTTTGCTAACACAATACTGTGAGCATCACACACACACACACACACACACACACACACACACACACACACACACACACACACACACACACACACGGTTCATAGACAGCAGTGTTTACGTTTCAATTTCAGCCGTTTCTACGTCACACAGATGTTCGGCAAAAGCCGGGAAAAAAAACATCTGCCTGTTTGATTTTCTGGGTATCTTTCTGATTCGTTATTCGTATTAGATAATTCACATAAAGGTGAATTATCTGTATTTATTGTAAATCTGTCGCGGACAATTTATTGCAGTCTTGGACAAAAAGCGTTCGACAAAGGTCATAATTGTGAGGACGTGTGACATTCACGATTTCTAACTGCTGGACAAAATCACAAGATTCGTTGTGTCTGAATTTTTACCTCATTTTTAATTCATAAAAGTGTCATTTGGTCTTTATTATACTTTTTTTTGGGGGGGTGGGGGGGGGGGTTCTTTTGTCCTGTCGTACATTCATGAATCCATTGGATGGATGTAAATAGATGGATAGATAAATTGATGGGTAGATAAATGGATGGATGAATGGATAATGGATGGATGTAAATGGATAGATAGATAAATGGATAATGGTTGGATGTAAATGGATGGATAGATAAATTGATGAGTAGATAAAAGAACCCGAAGGTCTGCAGACATAAATACTCCAATCTTCTACTTCTAATGTACTTTTATGGTAAAGAATACTCTGTTATAACTAAATGTCCTGTATTATAAAAGTGCCCATTAGTAGTTTAGGGTTACAACACTATACAACTATAAATAGTAGTAGTAGTGTAGGAAATATTACATTTTTTACTTAATTAAAAATAATAATCCCACAGTGGGAAAAGGTACTATGAAAAAATACATTAAGTACCAAAAGTAAAAGTACTCAATATGTAGAATAATGTATATCATTGGTTCGTTATTATTGATGCATTAATGTGTTCATTACTTTATTTATTTGAGAGCTTTTTGTTACTTTGAAGATTCAGAAAATATAAATCAACTAATAAATGATGATGTGCTATTACTGCAACATTAAAGGGGAGTCAAAGAATATGGTAGCATTACAATGGAAATACACACACATTATTATATGTGAATTTTGTGTGAAAATATACTGTATAATTAAATATTATAGAATAAATATAGTTTAGTATCCTGATGTAATAAAATCAGGGTGTTTATTTCTTTCTTTCTAAGGAAAACAAATACAAAAAAACATGGGATATATTTAATAAATCATACATATTGTTTTTTTAATGTAGCAAAACAATACTGTGAATCATCATCAGAGAAGATAGAGGTGCACATGCGCAGTGAAATAAGTACAAATAAATCACTGTATTTTAACTTACCTCCACCTCGAAGGTGCGCTCGCTGTCGTCCAGGAACAGCACGCGCAGCCGGAGCTTCGCCTCCTTGGAGACGCGGTTCTTGGTCGCGAGGCGGCCGAGTCTCCGGGTCCGGTGCGGGTCCCCCATCTCCGCGCGGCTCAGGAGGGAGGACCGCCCGGGACAGCCTCCATCCTGCCGGTGGGTCCAAAAGTCAGAGCAGAACCACGACGGCTTCACGCGCTCCGCTTCATCATCTTCATCATCCCCCTCTTCCTCTCCGGGGACCCGTGGCTGGAGCGCGCGCTCTCCAGATTACGTGACGTTGTTTCGAGACGCTGAACCCACGCGCCACGAGCACAGCGTCACTTTACTACACTAAGTACACTAAGTACTACAGTGGGAGGAAGTACTGAGTACTGCATTCAGAATGATACTCCAGTAAAAGTACTGAAATGTCATCGGGGAAATACTTAAAATATAAATTGTAAAAAGTACTCATTATGTTGCAGATTAGTCCTTATGGAAACTATTATTATTATTATTATTATTATTATTATGTATTTGTTTACTAATTAGTTAATAGCAGTAAAAACACATTAACACACTAGTATAAAAGTACATTAAATCATGTAATGTACACTTTCTATGTAATTTATTTGAGTATTTAAAAAAGGTATTGAAAAAATTAATTATTAGAAATGTATTTGTTAAAAAAATATATACATAATTTGTTATGAAGCAAAAACATATATATATTTTTTTTATTTCAGAAGTTTGACTGCTGAACTCAACGTTTCCTTCTTCATGGAAAAGTCTCCGTTTGAGCCGGAGGTTCAAGTCCCCATCACAGCTGTAAGTTTCCTATTGGGCCACAAATGTACTCATAATGTCACATGAAACAGACTTTTACTGCCAAACTCTGCACATGAATCATAATTCACAATGAAAGAAATATATATTATGATTTCAAATTCGGTGGTTTTTGCATGAAGTCTGGTTATAGGTGAGATTTATAGTTTTTATTTTCTCCTCACGTATTTTCTGTGAACTGG
>CM042233.1:2906865-2914365 GCA_023566465.1 Cottus gobio
CTTCGCCTGTCATTACATTTGTACCGGAATAGCTACCCAGTAAATATTTGACTAATACCCCATACACAGATACACTGTAATTTAAAGGCAATGACACGGCTCAGTTTAATGTCCCGTCCAAACACAGAGAGCATGATTTGGTCCTCAGGAAAGTGGAGAAAAGAGGATGAAAGGAAGGAGGAGGAAAGAAAAGAGAGGACATAAATGAAGGCACTTGATCACACAAAGTCCTCTTTTATCTCGTGCAACAGGCAGCGTTAGCAAAATGAGACCCGTGTTTTTTTGTCTGAGAGGGCAAAGCAGAAAAAGGGATTTGTCTCCAAATGCAGCTGTTTCAACAGGCTGTGTGTGTGTGTGTGTGTGTGTGTGTGTGTGTATGTGGTTAAATGAGATATTGAAACAGAGACATCCTCGTGTCTGTTCTTGACTGATGAGAGCTGAAAATAGGATTTGTCTTTGAAACAGAAGGACGCTTTAAGCCCGTTAGACGACTGAAGAGCCATTTCACACCCAGGAGATGGACGTCGGTGTGACTCGTTTGTTGGAGGGATTCACTTTGACAATTACGGAGATTAAAAGGTGCAGATTTAACAGCGCTGTTTCTACCAGAGCACTCCAGAGTGGGTGAAATGTAGAAACGACGGTCTCTTGTAGCGATGGAGGAAGTATTCAGAACTTTAACTTTAAAGTTATAAAACCACTCTGTGAACATGTTTATAGAGGAAGAGGAAGAGGAAGAGGAGACGAAGACGCTGCTGGCTGCAGGTCTTTGCTGGATCTGGGTCTGTCCACGGTGGACTGGTCTCTGCTGGAGTCTTAGATGAAGGAGGTTCTGGTGAACCTGCATGATGTCTTCATAAAAACATGATGTTTTAAGAAGAACTCTCTAGAACCAGACCATCTTCTCTCTGGTGGTCTGTTTTCTGATGGAGGTCTATAGAGGACCAGGACTACACTGAGGTCTATAGAGGACCAGGACTACACTGAGGTCTATAGAGGACCAGGACTACACTGAGGTCTATAGAGGACCAGAACTACACTGAGGTCTATAGAGGACCAGGACTACAGTGAGGTCTATAGAGGACCAGGACTACACTGAGGTCTATAGAGGACCAGGACTACACTGAGGTCTATAGAGGACCAGAACTACACTGAGGTCTATAGAGGACCAGGACTACAGTGAGGTCTATAGAGGACCAGGACTACACTGAGGTCTATAGAGGACCAGAACTACACTGAGGTCTATAGAGGACCAGGACTACAGTGAGGTCTATAGAGGACCAGGACTACACTGAGGTCTATAGAGGACCAGGACTACACTGAGGTCTATAGAGGACCAGGACTACACTGAGGTCTATAGAGGACCAGGACTACACTGAGGTCTATAGAGGACCAGAACTACACTGAGGTCTATAGAGGACCAGGACTACAGTGAGGTCTATAGAGGACCAGGACTACACTGAGGTCTATAGAGGACCAGGACTACACTGAGGTCTATAGAGGACCAGAACTACACTCATGGTCTATAGAGGACCAGGACTACAGTGAGGTCTATAGAGGACCAGGACTACACTGAGATCTATAGAGGACCAGGACTACACTGAGGTCTATAGAGGACCAGAACTACACTGAGGTCTATAGAGGACCAGGACTACAGTGAGGTCTATAGAGGACCAGGACTACACTGAGGTCTATAGAGGACCAGGACTACACTGAGACCGGTTCACAGAAACTTCAAGACAAAGTCTACAAATCAGACACAGAAACGAGGGATGGGCTTTAAAGAGATTAAAACACAGAAACACGAATTACACGACTGACCTTAAATTTAAATAGAAAAAAAAAATCCTGCATTGAAGTGTGTGTGTGTGTGTGTGTGTGTGTGTGTGTGTGTGTGTGTGTGTGTGTGTGTGTGTGTGTGTGTGTGTGTGAAGGGTGCTGTTAAAAGGATTGGAGTAGATCTCATTATTACAGTGGAAGGGTTTAATCATAGTTTTCCACTTGGTTAGCTCTCCGTCTCACTGATCTTCAAATGAGACGCTCTTAATGCACTCCTCCATTCATCCTCTGTTCATCTTCTGTTCATCCTCCGTTCATCTTTTGTTCTTCCTCTGTTCATCTTCTGTTTTTCCTCCGTTCTTCCTCTTTTCTTCCTCTGTTCTTCCTCTGTTCTTCCCCCGTTTTTCTTCTGTTCTTCCTCCGCTCTTCGTTTCTACTTCCATCCTTCTTTTTATGGCGCCGTCAGTCTTCATATCACTTATTTTTATTTTCGAATTGGTTGACTTTTTCATTTTTTAATTGTTGTGTTTTTTTATATTTCTGAAAATGTTTGTAAATCTCTAGAACGATTTATGTTTCTGTCTTTCTTTTTTGGGGTGGGTCGAAGTTTTCATGAAAAAGTTTGCAATTCACTTTGTTTCTTTTCTTTTTTCTTATATTTATTTTCATTTAATTTTCTGAAAAAGTTTCTCATCCTCTGTAACTTTCTTTCTTTTTTTGATTTCTTTTTTTGCGAAAAATTCATTGTTTATTTGTATCTTTCTTTTTTCTTCAATTTCTTCAGTTTTTTACTTTCTTATTTATGTTTTCTGTCTTTCTGAAAATATTTGCCATCACCTTATATTTTATTTTGCTTCCTGACATTTTGCTTCTCTAATTATATTAGTTGGTCGTTGAACTGTTTATACACATAATACATTTGCTTTTAGCTTTTATTAAATTAATTTAATTATTTAATTTAAAATACATCAACCTGTGTACCTTTTCCTTTTCTCATTTCAATAATCAATTTCTCTTGTTTCCTTTTTACTGTAATATATTTCCTTCCTTTCCTCCTTCAATCCCTCTTTTTCTTCCCTCGATTGATCGCCGTTAATCGTTAACGGCGATCAACCGTCTATCTCTTTTCTCCTTGCTCTCCCTTTTTCTCACGTTATTTGTAGTTGTGTTCCCAAGTGAAGGAATTCCCTCCGTTCCTCCCTCTCTCCGTGTCTAATCATTTACACACTTTCCAGGACTCCGTCGGTGAGGTCGGATGAGCGGAGGTGGAATATATGAGCCGTGTTAACTGGCAGCTCTCTGAAGATCCCAAAAAAAGCTGCTTTAAATTGTTTGTCTGTTTTACATTCATCACCCGTCACATCTGGGTTCACCGTTTCGTAGCATCTGCCGGCTTCACGTTTCAAAGCTGCCCCGTGAGGCGTTCAAGTGTCAGGGAATCATTAACGTGTTCATTCGGTGACATTGACTTAATCAAGGTGAACAAATAAGGGCGTCGTGCCCCACAGTCACCAGCAGGGGGCCTTGTGACATCTACGAAGCTAAAAGTATTGTTGTTTAAAATAATGCATATGATTTTATTAATGTAGTCCATCATGAATTTACATTTATTAGAAAAACAAGCATCCCTGCAGTAATACTTTAAAGCTACTAGGAGCAACTTTCATGTTGTGTTGGTTCTGGCACCCCCTGTGGACTAAAGTGGTAGTGTCTCTGAGCACCAGGGTTAACTGTAATACAAGTTATAGTATAACCCAACCTAATATCATGTATTGCATGGTATAAAATAATAAAATATTATGGTATAGTATGAGTGTGGTATATTATCTAATAAATACATTTAGGATATATCATAAATGATTCGAAAAAAATGCACCACAATAAACATTTAGGATAAACAATTAAATCAGCTGATTTATTGACTAAAAACATCAAGAAACGTGCAGGAACGTGGCGACTAATCAGCAACGAGGAGGGCAAATTTTATTAAAATTAGAATTTAGATGAACTTTTAAGTATTTTTCGCTTTGTTCAGCGTTCGTGTCACTTTCAGGTTCGTGATTTTTATTAAAGATGCAAAGTGTGTGTGTGTGTGTGTGTGTGTGTGTGTGTGTTGCCTTTTTATTTTTTACCAGGCATCTTAATGACGGCGCTGCTGAGTCAGCAAAAACAGCGCTCAGCGTGAAGAGGATGAAAGATGGAGAGTCGGAGGGGTGATGGAGGGAAGAGAAAGAAGAAGAAGAAAAAAATTGAAAATAGATGGAGAATGTGATGAGAGATAGAAACTGTTAAAGAAAAATATAGATTTGAAAATTAAAAATGAGGATTCTAAGGTGAAGAATTTGCTAGTTTTCGTGTTTTTTGCTGCAAAAATTCCACGTTTCATGCTATTTCTTTAATGTCCTGTACTGTATGTGTGTGTGTCTGTATGCATCAGTGTTTGTGCCAGGCTATTGCCAGCCGGTGTGTGTGTGTGTGTGTGTGTGTGTATGTATGTGTGTGTGTGTGTGTGTGTAAACAATAGAGTTGATTAGGCGTTGCGTGGCAGTGACAGCGCTGAGGGGAGATGATTAATGATTCTCTGTTTAATGTGATTAGTCCATTAATACCTCCTGTGATGGCTCAGACCGGCTAACACTGGGGAAAGGTCAACACACACACACACACACACACACACACACACACACACACACACACACACACACACACACACACACACACACACACACACACACTGCTGTAATGAATCATTAAGGAGGTCAAAGAAAGCCGTGCTGTTGGTTCCTGTTAATTTTTCTCTGCTTAAAGGCGCTAAATTCGACTTTCAGAGCTTCTCTGTGCTTCTGTTTACGTCGTCTGGTAAACATCGTCTGCTCCGTCCGCTTTCGTCCTCTTCTGAACCCGAGCATCGTCAGCTATGAGCCGCCATGTTGAGAGCCATTTAGAGGCAATAAAAAGAAGGAAGAAAAAAACGCTCCCAGTCTTGTTTTGTGTTGTCACATTTGATGGGATCATAATTCTACACACACTTGAAACAGAGGTATGAGTGTGTGTGTGGTTTTAGCCACTTTGTGGGGACAAAGACAGTTTACACAGTGACATTGTGGGGACTCGCCTACCTAATGGGGACATAATGTGCCTCCCCCATAACATAACATAAGATAATTATTTTAGGGTAAAGACTTGGTTTAAGGTGTAATGTCACAGTAAGTGTGAGTATTAGGCTGTTAGTGTAAGTCTACAGGAAATGAATGTAAGTCAATGTAATGTCCTCAAAATTAAAAATAAAAACTTGACGGTTTGTCTGTTAGAAATCGTGTTAATCTCTAATAGTTCAGCATTTTATTTCCAGCTTTAGTAAATATTTGCATTCAGGAAGTCCCTGTGGAGGTGACTGACGATTCAGTACCACTCATGGCCACTAGGTGCTGAACCCAAAATCAATGAGTCAGCTGATATGAACTGTTTTTTAGCTTGCTGTTCTCAATGTTTGTGAAGTTAAGCTAAGCTAAGAGGCATTTCATCTCATTTAAATCTCCGATATGAAGCGAAGAAGCGTATTTGAGCATTTTTTTGCAAATATTTTATTGTATTTTTAAAAATGATCAAGAACAGAGCGAGTGAACTCCTCCCTTTCACCTCCTCTGCTGCTTTAAAAGAGTTCACATTCTTCCAGGTGGAGTTCCAGCTTTTTAAACAACCCATCGAGAGAATAATCAAATGATTCTTCTTCTTCTCCTTTCTGGCAGGTCGGAGGAGGAAACACAGCCGCCGTGCCAGTGGCCTCTCCATGGAGATCAATCTGTTTACCGGCAAAGACACACAGCCGGTCGAACGGTCGGTGGGAATCAAACACTTTTATTAACGTCGGTGCAGTTTCATGGGTGTGTTTGCAGCCGGGTGTAGTAAAAACTAAAAAAGTGTGTTTATCGCACAAGTTTTGACTGTTGAACTAATCAACTGTGAAACTGATCAATAGTTACCATTGTATTGGTGTGTGTGTGTGTGTGTGTGTGTGTGTCAGTGTCAGTGAGAGAGAGAGAGTGTTAATCTAACCAGTATAGTTAATATGTTGTTCTCATACTCTATTAGCCACTGTTGACAGCTGATGATTGATCTTCTCATCATTTTTCCCTCCAACACCCTGCGGTGTGTGTGTGTGTGTGTGTTAGTGGGAGAGTGAAATCTGCAAAGTGTGTGTGTGTTTAAACCTGACATGTCTGTTTTTTCCTTTTGCAATATATATATATATATATATGGTTGTATAGAAGTTTATGCATCATGTGTTAAAGCTGCGTTCTCTCTACTGACCACCAGGGGGCGACTCCTCTGGTTGTATAGAAGTCTATGCTTCATGTGTTAAATCTGCATTCTCTCTCCTGACCACCAGGGGGCGACTCCTCTGGTTGTATAGAAGTCTATGCTTCATGTGTTGAAGCTGCATTCTCTCTCCTGACCACCAGGGGGCGACTCCTCTGGTTGTATAGAAGTCTATGCTTCATGTGTTAAAGCTGCATTCTCTCTCCTGACCACCAGGGGGCGACTCCTCTGGTTGTATAGAAGTCTGTTAAAGCTGCATTCTCAAGGCTTTAAAACGTCACTATTAACGTTTTCCTTTCAGTCCGTGGCTTTAACTCAGTAACACGTGGGCGTATAGAGGTCGTCGGCTTCCATCATGTACAAATACTTCTTCACGCATTAAATCCGTCACTTTAAATGATGCACCATTGTCGTAAATATGAGAACATTATTCTTTTCTTTTCACACTCGTCTTCTTTACTTTCATCCCGCGCAGACCTCCGTGGGCTTTTCTATCTCAGCGGGACAGAAAGCAAGCGAAGGTCCATTTAAAACCGGGCTCTTCTCCGCCGCCGCTCGACTCCGTGACGAGACTCACCTGCTGACCTTCCTGGCCGCTGTGCTTTACGAGCTCACCTTCGGCGAGGCCTCGGGGGTCTCGGGGGAAGCCTTGGCAGCTGGAGCTCACCGGTAACTCACTGCAGCGCTCAACAATGCAGTTAGGACTCAATTACCTCTCCACCTTTGTTGCGTCCTGAAGCCCCTCAGCCACCCCCACTCGGAGAAACCCTACGAGTGGCCGTCCTGAGTAAAAGCATCACTCCTGCTCACTTTTTATATAGGCTTTTTTTTTTTTTTTTTTCACGTTCGCCTCCTTCAAAGCAGATCAATCAACTCTCGCAGGCGCAGCTTTCAAGTTGGCAAAAGTTTTTTCGGGGGCTAACGAAGCCGTTATCTATATGAGCGAGAGAGAGGGAAAAAAATGAAGAAAGAAAGTTAAGCTATACGTTGAAATGCATATCTGAGGCGATCGCAATTTCAAAGAGTCACTGGCGCTTATCCAATCACACAGCAGTCAGTCTTTCTCCCCCCTCCCCTCCCCCTCTCTTCCCTTTTTTCATTTTATCTAAACCTCTCACACATTCCCTCGATCCCGCTCCCCTCCTCCTCCTCCTCTTCTTCTTCTCCGATTCCGCTCCTTTTTCTCTGAATTACATCCATGTTCTTGCTATCACTCCCCCATTCAAATCTCTCCCTCCCTCTATCTCTCTCTCTCTCTCTCTCTCTCTCCCTCTTTATCTCTGTTAAAGAGTGTTGATCCCTTCCTCGCTCTAGAAACCTCCAAGCTTGGCAACACACACACACACACACACACACACACACACACACACACACACACACACACACACACACACACACACA
>CM042233.1:2919365-2929365 GCA_023566465.1 Cottus gobio
GCCAAATACAGACTGCAGGAAAACAGGAGTATATGTAAATTTATTTAAGTATTTTAATATTACTTGTCTTTTTAATGGGAAAGAATTGACACAAATTAGATATTGAAATGTACACTTTTATGGGGGGGGGGGAAAGGTCAGTTTTAGTGTATCTATATTTAAAGGTTCTGCATTTGCTTCTACTAAACTGTTATCACAATAATTTTACACCACAAATATGAATGAATATTTCAGAAAACATATCTTTGTTTTAGCAAACGCAAAGAGTCTGTTTTGCAGGTCACAAACCAAAATATTGTAATAATAAAAAGTCTGACCTGATAATTCTTACCGAAGTGGATCAAAGCCTCAACATTCCCTTTAAGAGCCATTATTGCTCTGGCAAAAAATAGAAATAACCTGCATATCAAATATTGAAGCAATAACCAGATATTTAAGTTGTAGCTCCTGTGGGAAACTATAAGACAACATATCCGTTATATAAGTTTGAACTTATATAATTAAATATTTCAACATCCATGTGATGGATTGGCACAGACGTTAATGGAGATATTCATGTTCCCTGGCCATGAAATATGACACAGACGTTCATGCTCCCCAGAGGATCCCTCCAACTTTGGTGATCCTTTGATTTTTCCCTCTAGCGCCACCATGAGGTTTTACATGTGTGGTTTTGAGTGAAATTTATATTAATCTCCAGGATGGACGGCCATGAAATATGACTCAGACGTTCATGTTCCCCTGAGGATGAATTCGATCCCTTTGTTGATCCCTTAACGTGCAAATGCGCCATGAGGTCGAAGTTCATTTATTTCTTCTTGTCGCTCAGGACGAAAACAACGCCGATGGAGGGTCAACGAGTCCTTTTCATCGTGGTGCACTATTAAACATTTGACCACGCAAAGGTCAGAAGGTCAAAAGGTCAGCTGGTTAACGTTGAACTGTGTAAGGAATACGCATGTTCACGTGCACGCCCAAACACGGCATGCGGCGTGCACGTGGAGGTCGGGAAGAGGGACGGGAGCAACAAAGCTGGACCTTCAGCTACGAGACCACGTGGTGGGTTTGTGGCCAAAACGAGACTTTAGTTTTGTTAGCTTTTGTAAAAAATATATATTTATTGCATTTCACGACTCCGCACAGCACGCCATCCCCGCCGCTATGGTCCAGCCCACAAGAGGAGATCTTCATGGAGTTGTAATTTAGCTGATGATTGTAAAATAAATATATTAAAAAAGCACCTTGTATGGAGGCGAAGCGCCGCTGTCACTCCGCCGGCCGCTGCAGTTTGACACTTGGTAATTGTGTTGTTGAATTAGATTATTAAAGAACACAACTTGAGCCGCCGTCGTCAACATCATCGCTGGAGGTGCCGAGGATGATGGGTAAAGACACACACGCACACACACACACACACACACACACACACACACACACACACACACACACACACACACACACACGTGTCATCTCAGAATTACTGTATATCATCACAAACTTGCTTACATGCACGCAATGTCATCTGCTACACACACACACACACACACACACACACACACACACACACACACACACTGTAATGAAAGCTGGGGGCTATTGTGTGTGAGATGGATGGTTTGACTTTAAGCTTGTATAAATAAAAGCTAAATAAATCCTGATGGCCTCTAGTGATGGCTCAGATACAGCAGTGTGTGTGTGTGTGTGTGTGTGTGTGTGTGTGTGTGTGATGTTTGTGTTTGCTGAAACACTTTGGATAAGAACTGAGGTGTTTGTGTGTGTGTGAGACAAGAGATTGAAAATACACACACACACAAACACACACACACACACACACACACACACACACACACACACACACACACACACACACACACACACACACAGCCCGCGGCTCTTTCCTCATTCATGTTTTTGTCCCAAAGTGAAATTAAAAAAAGAAAATTATAAAAAGCCGGCAGACCAATGTCACCCGACGCTGCAGTGTGAACCCCTCTCCCTCTTTCCTCTCCTCTTCCACCTCTTTTCTCTCTCTTCTTGTCCCTTGTATCATCAATTGCGAGATTCATTTATTAATTTCTTTGAGCCGTTTTCCTTTCCTTGTCTTATCTTTGCTTTCCTTTATTCTCTCCTCTTTACTCGTCTTTGCCATAATGGTCAAAAATCCTACGAGCGATGTCACCGCTCCACGTTTTAACTGATAATAATTGTAATAAATAATTCTGCAATTACAAGGAAACATCATGTTTTTAATTAGTAAATTGTGTTTGTGTGCACCTGCTGAATTTAAGCCCGACATTCACTCTTCTTTTTGCTCTGTTTTTGGTCTCCACCACCAAATATCTGTCTCTTTATGAGATAAACGCTCCACTTCGTTTCCCCCTAACGGTCTCTGACGGCATCTGTCTGCTGTTTTCTGCTGAGCGGGTAGTGTACGGTAGCTTTTTACAGAGATTTACCGTGAAATTATGCTTTTTGAATACGCTGGAAAACCGCATTGGGTGTTTGAAAATGAAAATCTCGGCTTCTTTTGGTCTTTTGAAAATATTGTGAAAACAAGATGTAATTGTATGGTAAAAAAAAAAAATTTTAAACTTTATTTTGCCTACGAGTTCATGTTATTGACTCACTGAATTTCAGAAATCTGTGATTGCCATGAGTTGTGGGTTGTGGGTTGTGATAACTTCTTTATCTCACATTTTATCTCCGGTCAGTCAAATTCAGAAGTTTTTAAATTGTGATTGGGCTGGAAGCCGTCGATCTGATAACCTGATGCTTACGGATACACAATGAGCTGAAACTGAACGAGAACCCCGTCTTCTAGAGAATAAACTACATACCTTTTCTTTTTTTTTACTCGTATGGTTGAAACATACAAACATTCACAGTGACTCACGATAACGATCATCATAATGGGCCTATAGTTTCCAGTGTGGACAACAATCAGCTGCAATGTGTTGATTTTCATGTTTTAGCTTCATTACTGGCTGTTCTTTGGCTTATGATTAAAAACTGTGTTGGTCAAGCTCAAACCAAACGGTTCCTTAAGTTCATAAAAAAAAACATTTTCAAACTTGTCTTCCTGTGTTCAGATTGAGTCGTGGTAACTCGTGGTAACATACATCATTGTCAGGTGTCGCCGTACATCCTGCAGGGACTTTCTCTGCACTCCCAAATCACATTACTTCCCCTCCCCGCCGTCGTCCGTGTGGTTTTCAGAAGCAGACGAGCGATAAAGAGAGATATAAAAGATTTTAGCATTACGTCCTGTCGCTTCCATTAAAACACTGAATGGCTGCAACCACCTCCCCGCTGTATTGCTTTTAGAATCACGATCAAGCAGAGCTAGAGCTGCCGGACCGAGAACGATAGTTTGTCAGTGATTGATATTCGGGAATTCTCAGGTGAACGTAAAAAAAGGAAATGTGTGTCAATGGGAATATTTTCACTGATGGCACCAACAACAATCGAACTTGCAGCGGAACTTACAATGAAACAATGTAAAAAAACAAGGTAGCCCCGCCCCCTAAAGCATACCATTACTAAATGAACATCATGCTGTATTGAAGAAGACTTGAAACTAGAGATTGAGACATAAACTCATGTTTACAATGTTTACTGAGGGAATACATCAAGAGAGAAATAGAGTCATTTATATAGACTTCTATACAACCAGAGGAGTAGCCCCCTGGTGGTCAGGAGAGAGAATGCAGCTTTAACACATGAAGCATATACTTCTATACAACCAGAGGAGTCGCCCCCTGGTGGTCAGGAGAGAGAATGCAGCTTTAACACATGAAGCATATAGTTCTATACAACCAGAGGAGTCGCTCCCTGGTGGTCAGGAGAGAGAATGCAGCTTTAACACATGAAGCATAGACTTCTATACAACCAGAGGAGTCGCCCCCTGGTGGTCAGGAGAGATAATGCAGCTTTAACACATGAAGCATAGACTTCTATACAACCAGAGGAGTCGCTCCCTGGTGGTCAGGAGAGAGAATGCAGCTTTAACACATGAAGCATAGACTTCTATACAACCAGAGGAGTCGCCCCCTGGTGGTCAGGAGAGATAATGCAGCTTTAACACATGAAGCATAGACTTCTATACAACCAGAGGAGTCACCCCCTGCTGGTCAGGAGAGAGAATGCAGTTTTAACACATGAAGCATAGACTTCTATACAACCAGAGGAGTCGCCCCCTGGTGGTCAGGAGAGAGAATGCAGCTTTAACACATGAAGCATAGACTTCTATACAACCAATGAGTCCCGCCCTGGTGGTCAGTAGAGATTATGCGGCTTTAACACATCATCCACAGGTGACGGTCTTTTAAAAAGCGACTTGGAAAAACTGCTGGACGAGTCATTTAACGGCCTGAGAAGAAGACTCTTTAGTAAAAACATCGGACTCCTCCTCTTCCTCTCTCTCGTGGGGGACGAAGAGCATTTAGCAGACAAGTTTTTCCACTTTTTGTCCTCTCCGTCTCTTGTCACCTCCTCGTTCCTCCCCCTCTCTCTCTCTCTCTCTCTCTCTCTCTTTCTCTCTTACTCTTCCTCCTCTCCTCACATGTGTCTTTTTTTAAGTCTCCTCTTCCTCCCAACATCCCAAAGTCCAAGATCATCCCGGTCATTATAACCCCGCTGAGAGATATTCACCTCCGCTAAGACCTCATCTCTCTCTGTCTGCCTCTCTCCAGGTCCGGCTTCGCTTTGATCATTATTAGTCCCGAGAGACGAGTTATTGCCCTCGCGACTCCGACTCGCTCTTCATCGCTCGGTTCTTTCTTACTTTGTCTCACCTTTTTATTTCTTTTTCCCATCATTCCTCCTGCTTTGTACTTTTCCCTATTCAATTCTTATTTGTGTACTATTTTTTTTTTACCCATCACTTCCTGATCTCCTGAGGGGGAAATATATATATAATATATATATATGTATATAGGTGAATAAAAGACACTACAGGTGAACAGGGTTACATATTGAACTAACAGTTCATTGCCGACATTAAAACAATAATATTTTGTATTACAACTTTTCTGAACGTGTATCTTTTACATATGCAAATGATACATTGTTTTTTTTAATATAAAATATGCGCGGATTAGCAATTCAGAGCAGAAATCTGAACATTGGATGAAGTTGATAAATCTGAAAAATACAGTTAACGACCGTAAAACAATCTTTTTCCTCCATGTTTTTATTAATAAATATAATATAAATGAGGCTTTGAATGCTGTGTGAACAAACCCCTCAGTAGAAAGTTGCAGGTTTTCTGAAATGTTATGTTGAAATATGCAAATGAAGCATTATGAAATTGAATTTAGGAGAAATCTACAGACGCAAACAGACAAAGTATTAAAATAAATGTTTTCTTTCCTCTAGAATGAGATAAAATGTGTTTAATAAGAGATAAAAATCTCTAAATTAATCAGCACATGAAGAACAACGGTTTTGCTTTTTCTTTTCATGCTACTTTTATCTGAGATTCCTGCACATAAAACCAGGAGGAGTTTATGAAATATGTTTTATTAGAAGAAACTCAACAGTTTAAATAATGACAACTGAAATGATTTTGTCGATCAATCAATTGACAGAAAGTTAACTTTAAACTTTGATCGCTGAGCCGTTTTTAACAGGTTCCAGTTCCCTGAATGTGAAGAGTTTCCTGCTTTTCATTATAATATTGTTATTAATAGTAATATTAGTAATAATATGTTGAGGTTTGGACTAAACTTTGGGCTAATTGTGACACGTTTCTCATTATTTTCACTACTTCTTTTTACAGACAAATCAATAAATTTATGAAGAAAATAATCAGCAGATGAATCAATAATGAAAACAATCATTAGTCAATAGTTTAAAAATGAACTCCAGCTCAACTAAAGCAGCAAAATTCTGTTTTTATATTAATAAACAAGTAAAAATAATATAATGATTTAATATAATAATAGCCTGAAGGACGGCAGTATTTTTACAGCACGGTATTCATACTTCTCTCTTTCTTTCTCTTAAAACAACGTTTTTCTTTCTCTTTCTTTTTCTTCTCTGTGTTTTTTTACTCTCTCTCTTTTTTCTCTTTCAGGGTTTCTCAGCGTAATGAGATTACACAGGATTATGAAACTCTGTCTGTCTGTAATCCACACCGCTCAATCCCATTTCACACACACACACACACACACACACACACACACACACACACACACACACACACACACACACACACACACACACACACACACACACACACACACACACACACACACACACACACACACACAGCAGTAATTAATTCTCTCTGCGCTACATGATGATGTCTTTTCTCATTCTTTTCTCTTTTCATCTTTCTTCTTCTTTTGTGATATAAATTATCATCACTTAGCTTTTTTATTTCCTCTTTCCTTTCTCCTTTCCTTCCATCCTTCCTAAATGTCTGTCCTCCTTCTTTCCTTTGTCTTTCCTATCCATCCCTCCCTTCTTTCTTCTTTACTTTTCTTCCTTTATTTCTTCCTCATTTGCCCTTTTCTTTCTTTCTTTCTTTCTTTCTTTCTTTCTTTCTTTCTTTCTTTCTTTCCCAACCACCCACACACTTCCTTCCTTCCTTCCTTCCTTCCTTCCTTCCTTCCTCCCTTCCTCCCTCCCTCCCTCACATCTCCACCTAACAGTCCGGTGATGCGTTCACGGGTCAGCAGTCAGTGCGTGAGTAACATGCGTCCGTCTCGCCACCAGAGCTCGCATGTGAGCCACTCCAGGACACACACGCACGCACACACACACGCTCGTTCACGCGCGCACACAAACACAGAGTCGAGGTTGAATGGAAAAACTTCCCGTTCGCGACTCGAGCAACTCGTGAGAAAGTTTATGAAACAGCAGAACGGGAGTTGGGACCGATACCCGCCACGCACGCGCACGCGCACATATACATACACGTACGTGCACATAAGCGCGCACACGCGTACAAACACACGCATCAATGGGGAGTAATCAAGTCCTCCCCTTTCATTCCCAGCCAATCACACCCTCAGTGCTGCAAAGGGAGGGGGTGGTGGGGGCCTTCTCTGATTGGCCCAGCCGGCTGTCAGTCATGGGCGAAGGGGGCGGGGCCAGCACGGGGGGGGCTGACCTGGAGTCTGAACAGTCGCTTTTACGCACAGACCGGACAGTCCGCTCCTCCACGCGCGGATACCGAGAGGAGAGACGAAGAAGAGCCGGGAATCAGGAAGAGGAGAAGCAGAAGTGACGGGAAAACAAGCGGGAGAGCGCGAGCGTCTAGTTCTTCTTCTTCTTGCCTTCAACTGGAAAGCGAGAGAAGAAGAAAGTGTGTGAGTGAGTGAGAGAGAGAGAGAGAGAGAGAGAGAGAGAGAGAGAGGGAGACAGAACTCTCCACTCCTCCGCCGCCACCGCCGCCGCATGTCGCTGCCCGGCTCCCCTCCGCTGCTCTCTCCGCCGGGCTCGGGCGCCCCGGCTCCGGCCGCGCTGTACCGCTCGGCGCCGGACGCGCTCCACAGCAGCTCCGGCACCTCCAGCCCGGGCCACACCAACACCAACACCAACTCCCACGCGCACTCCCACGCGCACTCCCACTCCCTGTCCCCGTCGCCGCGGCTCACCAGCAGCATGCTCAGCGCGTTCCTGCCCGGACCGGGGGGCGCGCTGGCCGGACTGGGCAACGGCGGCGCCGCCCCGGTCATGTCCGGAGGGGCCGCCGCCGCTCTGGGTCCCCTCGGCGGGCTCGGCTCGCTCAACAGCGCCGGCCTGACCCCCGGCTCCCCCGGCATGGCGCAGACCTCCAGCCCGGGACTCTGCAGCGAGTGCAAGCTGGTGGAGGTGCACGGCGTGAAGGTGGCCAGCTTCGGCGTGGACGGCCAGGAGCTCATCTGCCTGCCGCAGGTGTTCGACCTCTTCCTGAAGCACCTGGTGGGCGGGCTGCACACCGTGTACACCAAGCTCAAGAGGCTGGACATCGCGCCGGTAGTGTGCACCGTGGAGCAGGTGCGCGTCCTGCGGGGGCTCGGCGCCATCCAGCCCGGCGTGAACCGCTGCAAGCTCATCTCCAGGAAGGACTTCGAGGTCCTGTACCAGGACTGCACCAGCGCCAGGTGGGTGCACTTCTGTCCTCTTTCCGTCCCACCGGGAGTTCCCCCGGTGAGGCGGCGCACTGCGGGACGTCTCCACAACTTCTCGGCTCCGTATTTCGGATGAAATTGTCTTTGTCATATTTCATCTGCACGTGGCTGTAAGAGTCCGTAATGTTGCTGCTGTTGACCTGCAGACACTTCAGGTGTGTTTGAGACCCTCGGAAACTTCAGCTGTTATCTCTACAATCACGTAATAAGTTATAATAAACCAGAATATGAATTCTTATTTGGATTTACTTTTCTCTAATATTTCCCAGACTTCCCTCTTGATTCTCAGTTAGTCATCCAGATGATCATCAATATTACATTTACGGAACATTCCTGTATTTCTGTTACAACCTCCTTATTTATACATTTAAACATCATTATTGACTCTTGAAGATGACTTCCTGTTCCTGTCGCTGCTTATTTTTGCTTCGGTGTGGAAATTATGCTTTTAGTCGACTGTATCGACTTCCATTGCTTGATGGAAGTGTGTGCGTGTGTGTGTGTGTGAGTGTGTGTGTGCTGCTAAACACACACTTGTTTCAGGTGTTTTAACAGAATAACAACAACACACGGAGAGAAAACACAGTTTTCCACTTGACTTTGATGATGGAAAAGCTTCTCATTCTCATAATCCAGGACTTTATATCTCAGTGTGTGTGTGTGCGTGTGTGTGTGTCTTTATGTAAGCGTTAATGTTTGCGTGAGATTGTGAGTGGGTTCGTTGGAAAAAAGGAAAACGCAGCTTTTAATGTGTGTTTATGTGTAAACAGACGGGTTTTAATACCTGCTGTGTGTGTGTGTGTGTGTGTGTGTGTGTGTGTGTACCAGCCACCTGCCTCACCGCTTCAGTTGAACCGAGCGCTCAGATTAAAACCCTGAAGACGGATCAGACGCGTCGAGGACTAAACTTCTTCTTCTACAAACTAATTCTCTGATCTTTAAACGTTTTGGTCGCGACCCCAAAAAAAACCTGGAAGTGAAGCCAGAACCGTCCGGAGTGGACGGGATCCGAGGAGCGGGATCTGCTGTTGGAGCTTTTTGGGAATGATAATGCAAAAATAAATAAATAAAAGCTGCATAAAATGAGTTCATGTCTGTACAAGTCATAACTCTGAATATTAAATATCGTGTTTTGAGAAGAAATGTTTTGTTCTTATTCTGCTGTAAAAGAGGAAAAACTCTTTTCTTTGGAATAAGAGTTCCCTTCTTCTCAAATTTTTTTTTTTTTTTTAAACATTATATTTATTATGAACACAAATATGACTGAGGGAGCGGTTGAAAACCTTCAGCGGCCGCTGGACGTTCAAATTGCGCCAAAATTTCTTTGAGTCACAACAGTTGGGAACGCCGAGAAACCGCTGGGATCGCTGAGAGAAATTGAGTGAGAAGCTGTTCGTAACGCTGAAAACGCGTTGGGAACGCCGTGAAAAACGTGAAAAAAACGTTGGGAACGCCAAGAAACCATTGGGAACGCTGAGAAACAGTTGGGAACGCTGAAAAAGCGTTAAGTGAGAAACCATTGGGAACGCTGAGAAACAGTTGGGAACGCTGAAAAAGCGTTAAGTGAGAAACCATTGGGAACGCTGAGAAACAGTTGGGAACGCTGAAAAAGCGTTAAGTGAGAAACCATTGGGAACGCTGAGAAACAGTTGGGAACGCTGAAAAAGCGTTAAGTGAGAAACCATTGGGAACGCTGAGAAACAGTTGGGAACGCTGAAAAAGCGTTAAGTGAGAAACCGTTGGGAACGCTGAGAAACTGCCGGGGACTTGTTTGGTTACGGTTTCCATGCTGGGAAACGAAGAAAAACAAAAACAAAAAAACAGGAGGAAATATGTTTAGAGCTGCGACTTATTTCGGGAAGCCACTTGAAGAAAAGAAT
>CM042233.1:2931865-2934365 GCA_023566465.1 Cottus gobio
GCGGCTCGTATTCCTCGATGTTCGTGTGTGCTCGTTAAATGGGGACAGGTTTTTCAAAATAAAGGCTTTTCAAAATAAACCTCCGCCTTCACTGACGTGGGTGGATTACATCCAAATAGATGTTGTGCGACTGTCTGGGAATTTCCTGCGTTTTTAATCTGATCCGCCCTCTTTTTTCCGTCTTACCTATCACAATAAAAGCCCCAAACATTTGCACCGTAGCTAACTCCAATTAACTCAGAGCATTTGGCTCCTGCTACGTGATTGGCTGGTTGTGCGTCAGAAAACCTCCCAAAAAAACGTTCGATGTGTTTTTACGAAGAAAATATGATCGGGAAAAAAATGAAGTTTGTGAATGTTTAATTTATAATAAAAGTCAAATGGACAGTTTTATTTGACTTCATCGACCAAGATTCCAATGAACAATTAGCTGTTGATGCGTTTTAAAGTAGTTTTTTAACCATGAAGGAATCCGTAAAATTATTTTTACGTCACACTTTGCACGTGATTTGTTTTAATCGTTACTTTTTATTCCACTTAATTTGTTGTTGATAAAACATTTAAAACATCTCCAGCTGCGCTTCTCATCAGGGGTTTACTATCGCTACCATTTCATTACCTCGTCTATCCACACACTGTGTGTGTGTGTGTGTTGTGTGTGTGTGTGTGTGTGTGTGTGTGTGTGTGTGTGTGTGTGTGTGTGTGTGTGTCTCAGGGGCAGTGGAGGTGGTTTCATGCTTCACTTACCGACCCACCAACCGGCTGGGGTGAGAGACATAGAGATGATTTCTCTCTCTCTCTCTCTCTCTCTGTGCTTTCCGGATGAAAACAGAGAGAGAGGTGAAGATCAAAGTAGGAAATATGACCCTCTGTCACCACAGAGAAGAACTGATCCCCCCGTGTGTGTGTGTGTGTGTGTGTGTGTGTGTGTGTGTGTGGACTGAAAAAAACAGCAAGAGGGGAGAGGCAGGTCAACGTGTGTGTGTGTGTGTGTGTGTGTGTGTTTGTGTGTGTGTGTGTGTGTGTTGGGGAATAGATAATGTTTCACAAAGGCTGTTTCGGGCTCCGGCTTTCGAGAGAGCGAGAGTCTTCAAAAGGAGTCGGGCGAGAGACATTAACAATAATAAAGCAGAGAGAGAGAGAGAGAGAGAGAGAGAAGTATTCAGATACTAATACATAGTAAATAGTACCAATACACCGTGAGAATACTCCGTCACAGCGTTGCTTCTGTCGAGGTTAAAGATTGTTATGAAGCATGCAGGTGACTATGGGGTTAAATATTTACCTGCCGCACGCCACCCTGAAACACAACCAGTTAATTACTGACATCAAGAGAAGTATTTATCGTATTACAAGTTTTATGAAACGTGTTTAAATATGCAAATGAAGCGTTATGTATGAATTTATAAAGAAAAGAAAAATAAAATAATTTACAACGTTTGACTCTCGTAGTTGATCTGAAGCTTTAATAATCTTTATTCTTAAGTATTTTCTCCGTAAACTGGAACCGTGAAAAGTTTTTACGTGAAAAAGACGTAAAGCAGTTTCACCGTTTTTTTTCCGTAAATTGTTAAATTAACTAATAGTTTCATTTCGGAAGCTCTTCACATGTCTTTGTCTTAATTTGTGAATTATCTTAAGCTGCTGGGTAAATGTAGTATTATATTATTATGTTATTAAGTAGTATAAAGTACTGCATACTTGTACTTTAATAAAAGTACTTTTAATATAATACGTCAGCGTTTTTGTGATTTAGCTTTTCTTAGTGTGGACGGACCGAGTGATGGAGGGAGGAGGTGAGGGTGTTGTCTGCAACAAGATTACTGGATGCCTGTGAACACACACACACACACACACACACACACACACACACACACACACACACACACACACACACACACACACACACACAGGGTCTCGTAGGTGCACTTAGCAGATTGGTTTAGAAATCATATTAGGGAATGTCACAACAGCTTTTCCTCTCGTTCACCAGGTAATCCCTCTCTCCCTCCATCCCTCCTCCACTCCTCCTTTCACCTCCTCCATCTCTTTAGTTTTACTTTAATCTCTCCTCTGCTCCTCCTCCTTCTTTCCATACTTCATCCACTTTCTTTGCTCTCCTTCACTTGCCTCTTCTTCCTCATCCTCTCCTCCCTTGTTTCCTCCTCCCCCTTTTTCTCATCTCTATTTCTTCGCTCTTCAGCATCCTATGTGTCTTCCTCCTCCTTCGTTCTCTCCTTCTCTTGCTTCGTTTCTCCTCTCTTCTATAATTTCTCCTTTCTTCATACTCTTTCTTTCCTCCTCCATCTTTTGGTCCACCTGTTCCTCTCCTCCTCTCCTCCTCTTCTCCTTTTCTAAGCTCTCCTATCTGCTCATCTCTCCTCTTTCTCCTCATCATCGTTGGTCGGTGTATCCTCTCCTCCCTTGTTTCCTCTTTCTTTCATCTCTTGTTTCCTCTCCACGTTTTCCTCCTCCCTTCACCTCCATCTTTCTGTCCATT
>CM042233.1:2939365-2999365 GCA_023566465.1 Cottus gobio
GCAGCTTTAACACATGAAGCATATACTTCTATACAACCAGAGAAGGTGGAAGTCAAAGTTCTGTTCATACCAGTCGAGACCTTCCACACCAAACTGGGAAAGTATTTTCTTTATGGCCTTCAAAAAATATTACAGATCACTTTTTGCGAAAAATATATATACATATTCACTTATATTCGCCTCTTAATTGTAGTATATTCTCTCTTTTTATGTCATCGTAAACTGAATATATAGTTGCAGCTACTCTGCAATCTCCATTTTTTTTTAAAATTAATATACAAATCTGTAAAATCTTCCTCAATCTGCAGCCTCTTCCTCTGTTGGTCTGACTCGTCAACACAACTCAATGTTTTAGGTCAATATCGTCATTTAAACTGGAGGGTCCTACAGACCTGTGTCCACACACTTCTGGCCCTCGAGTGTGGTCGCCGCACCTCCAGGTAAATAAGGACCCGGCTTTATTAGCATTTGTGTGTGTGTGTGTGTGTGTGTGCTGACTAAGGCTTATCAGATTCTCAAGGGGCGAAGGGAAAAAAAAATAGCCAGAAGAGAGCGAGAGAGGTTGGGAAAAAAGAGGATAGAGGTATTCTCTCTCTCTCTTTCTCTCTCTCTCCCTGTCTGATTGAATGGAAGCTGAAAGGTCGCGACCTCTTTCTAAACACTCCACGGTTCTCAGCATTAATCAAATAACGCTCACACACACACACTCACACACACACTCACACACACACACACACAGACTCTGCCGCTGACCTTCACACACTTGCATGCATGCACACCGAACACGCATACGTTTAGAAATCGTATGGGCTTACGCAGGCAGATGCAAATGGTGGGTCGGTTTACACACACACACAGACACACACACACAGACACACACACACGCACACACACACACACCAGGTGAATTTAGATAGGATTATCCACACATACCACACTGTATAAACAGTGTCAAATGCTGTGTGTGTGTGTGTGTGCATGTGTTTCTCTCTCTCCACATCTTTATGTGTGTGTTGCTTGGTATAGGTGTGTGTGTGTCTGTGTGTGTGGTCGTAACAGTGACATCTGCACCGTTGGCTAAACAGCTTGCGAATATGCTGATAAAAACAACGCCGGCAGCCAAATTTACAACACCTATAAAACACACGCACACACACAGGCTCACAGACACACATAAACACACACACACATACACTCAGAGGGCGTATTATGGTGAGATTTACGGTGTGTCTGTGTGTGTGTGTTTGGGTTTATTGCAGTTTACAGGACAGAGAGAGCGTCTATGTAAGCAACAACTATACTATGTGTGTGTGAGAGAGAGAGATGTGTGTTTTGTTAGAAAAAGACACCCAGACAGAATTTGAATGCAATATTTTTTATTTGAATTGGTCACAATTAAATTATATGATTTGGCTCTTTTTATTTCCCTCCCGTTGTTGCTTTAGATTATTACCTTTCATCCTGAGCTGTGTTTGTTCCTCCATTTCTTCTCTGTTGAGCAGTTATATTGTAAATGTTTGTCTAGCATTAGCATTAACCCTAGTTACAGTCGTTATATGGCTACAGTGTGGCTTAGACCCTATTTACAGTCGTTATATGGCTACAGTGTGGCTTGGACCCTAGTTACAGTCATTCTATGGCTTCAGTGTAGCATTAACCCTAGTTACAGTTGTTATATGGCTACAGTGTGGCTTGGACCATAGTTATAGTCGTTATAGGGCTACAGTGTGGCATTAACCCTAGTTACAGTCGTTATATGGCTACAGTGTAGCATTAACCATAGTTACAGTCATTCTATGGCTACAGTGTAGCATTAACCCTAGTTACAGTCGTTATGTGGCTACAGTGAGGCATAAACCCTAGTTACAGTCGTTATATGGCTACAGTGTAGCATTAACCTTAGTTACAGTTGTTCTATGGCTACAGTGTAGTATTAACCTTAGTTACAGTTGTTCTATGGCTACAGTGTAGTATTAACCTTAGTTACAGTCGTTATATGGCTACAGTGTAGCATGGACCCTAGCTATAGTCTTCACATGACTACAGTGTAGCATTAACCCTAGTTACAGTCATGACAGTTTTCATGCAGTCTAATATGGACCTAACTTACAATCGTTCTATGGTTTCCATGTTTGACGCTTGTCTACCAAACCAAGGCCTGAGTCTGGAACAACTAAAAACACGATGTGCCTGCGAACAAGGCAGTGACCTCCTATCTGATACTTCAGTGTGTAGCGTAGCAGCAACAGCACACTGTGGCTGTGAACGTGAATGAGTGGGAGTGTGAGAACGAGAACAGGAAGTCATTAAAAATGAGCGTAAACATGCTCATGTAACATTTTTCCTGGATAAATACAGCACCATTCTTAAAAAGAGTCACTGCACTTTTAGCAGAAATAAAGGCCATGTGTGTTTATTCAGCCTATATCAGGAGCTCTTAACCTTTTCTTTTTTTCAGCGTTTAACCCACACTGAGTAAATTTAGCCTCGGCCTGGGACTCGAGCACAGCGCGTCATCAGGAAGCAGGCTGGACGGAGGCCTGCAAGCTGCTTCGGGGTCCCGGACCAGGTTCTGTGAGCGACATCCACCTTTTACTGACGGGTTCCTGGAGAAAGAGCCGTCCGCGGTATCGACACGGACTCCATCTTTATTAAGTGGCTCATGCTTACTTAGATTTCAAACTTAAAGCAATATCGATCGGGGTATCAAACACGCGTCCCCCCCCGCTTGACTTCAACGAGCTGTTAAAACATTGTCGCTTACTCACAATCACCAGGGGTTCGGTTTCAACTCACGTCCCTCACTGTGGAGTCCAATTTCAGCCATGTTTGTTTTTACGGGTACAATTACAGAGCATCGACCGGCATCCCACATGGAATATTCACAGCGTCAGCTGATTCTGACGTTTATATATAAGCATGCAGCAGAACAAGAACACCCAGACAACTACATACAACATGAACACTTAACAATACAATTACAGGATAAAAAGTACCAATAAATCATAACAAAGTCGTATTTCTGCCTATTTGTGCGCATTATTACCATTTAGCCCCAATTGAAGGGTTCTTGGATATGCAGGGTGTGTTGCTCTGCACAGTGAACGACCAATCAGGATCGTTCTTGTTCAATTCCTCAAACTACCAAAGCCGGTTGACGACCACAAGCTGCAAATGAACGAGGAACATTTTTGGATTTGGTTGCAAAATAATCCCTTGTTTTCATCTATATTTTCATCTTTATATTATTATTTAATTTTCCAATAGCATGCAGCCTGTATACACAACTATGTCCACCAAGACAAATGGATTTGATCAATTTTAAGTCCTTTTTAAAAATGTGATTTATAGTTTATAGTAAAAAAAGAAATCGACCAAAACTTCCATTGACATCCATCAAAAACAGTTTTCTGTTCCTGAGTTATGCTTCAGTTTGCTTGAATATTGATTGTGACGGCGTCTCTGAGATTAAATGTGATTATCTGGATTAGAAAATACTTCTGAACATTTTCTCACCATTTACACCCATTTATCTTTGGTAACTTCTTTGCCTACTTCTTTAAAGTTTTCCAAATAAGAACGACTACAACACAAAAGGTCCGATCGGCCGCGACGTCCCAATGCGACTTCTTAATAACATGTTTCGTGCTCTTGAACCCGATCAGATAAGCCGGTTAAGGTGTTTACGCGACAGTGGGAATAACGAGAGCCGTAACGCGGTTATGATTGAACGGCTGGAGAGGAAGTGCACGCTGGTGGAAACGTCCTGGAAGTGGAAACCAAGAGTTCGGCCGCTCTGAAGATGAACCTTTTAAAAGTAGAAGAAGAAGAAAAACAGATCACTTTAGTCTCAAACTTCAGTCCGAAACAGGAATGCGTGTGAATCTCTCTCAACTCGTCTCGTGTTGCTCCTCGTTTTTCCTCCCTCCCTCCCTCCCTCCCCCATCCCTCCATCCTCTCCCTCTCTGTGGTTCGAATTAGACAATGAAAACAATGAATTTGGTGTCTGTTTCTTTCTCTCTCTGCCTCCCCCTCCCCCACTTCTTTCTCTTCATCTTGCTCACCCCCCTCCCTCTCTCTCTCTCTCATGGTGACCCTGTGTCATCCTCTCTCGACCATGCCAGCAACCCCCAGTTCAGTCTCTCTTTTTTTATTTAGTTTTGTCCCTCTTCTTTCTGTTTTTTGCTTTTCACCCTTTACTCTGAAATCTCTCTCTACTTCATTACTGAACGTTTCTCTGTTTCCCGTCCCTTTTCCGACTCTCTCTCTCTCCCTCTCTCTCCCTCTCTCTCTCTGTCTTTCTATGTGATTTCATGCTCCAGCTGCTCTATTATCAGTGTGTCTGAGGTTGTGTTAACATCAACAATGCTGCTACACACACACACACACACACACACACTGATGGACAGATAGACAGATAGTCAGATCGGGTGGATCCTGGTTGAAACTCTGCATTTCATTATTCTTCCTTTTTGTTGAACTTTTGTTCAACAAAAACATCAACAAAAAGGATGTTTCCCCCCGTCACTTTATTTTGGTGAAGCTTTAATGTGTTTCAAGTGGCAGAAGAAACAAACACAAGTTGAAGAAGTTAAGTTTAACTAGAAATGAACGGGGTTTAAGGAATTCTGAGTTTAAAAAGCAAGAGGATTCTTAACCGTGCTCCCTGAGGGACGCCGGTTTGAGCGAGCTTAGCTTTCCTCCTGCAGAAAGTCAGGTTTAAGTTTACCTCTTCTTTCTCCCGCGGTTCCTCCAAAGCGCCCCGACACCGGCAGCCCTCCCCGGTTAGTCATGACACCAAACAGTTAAACTTTGACCGCTCGTTAGCTCGTTAGCCGTTAGCTCAGCATTCAGAATCCTTAATCATTTACACATTAACAAACTGCTTCTCTCCACAACTGGAAGTTGTTGTTGTTTTGGGAGGGCTGGGAGGGGCTTAGCGCTCTCAAGCCGTGGTTCCTGGCTCTAAAATAGGCCGCCATCTATTTTCTGGAGGGTCTCTTCAGTGACGGGAGTATTTTCTTTAGCCGGGGTCGCGGGGTCAGACTGGATGTCCGTTCAGCCTGAACACATGAAACCAATCCTGAAATATCGACTGGGCGACTGTGGCTCAGTGGTTAGCAAGTCAGTCTTTCAATCAGAAGGTCGGTGGTTCAAACCCCGGCTCAGCCAGTCCATGTCGTTGTGTCCTTGAGCAAGACACTTAACCCTCATTGCTCACCGTTGCTGTGTCTACAGTCTACTGTATATCATGTAAGTCTCTTTGGATAAAAGTGTCAACTAAATGTAATATCTCTCTCTCTCGCTCTCTCTCTCCCAAATAATATTTGATGAGTTAGTTTTGGACTTTTTGACTTTATTTGAGCTTGTTGCTAAATATCACCCGACATTTAGTCCCAGAACATTTTGTTTTATGGAATGATGTTTTTTTTCCGTATTATTCTGACACCGGTGACCTTTGACCTTTTTCTGGAAACCCATTTCCCAGCGGCACAGCGTTCCCGTTGTCCCGTCTCTCTCTGTTCGCTGGTGACTCTGGAAGTCTCTCTCCACAATGGACGGACGGAGGGAACGTCTTCTCCTCCTCCTCCTCACTCGTTCATTAATCACTCCCCCCCACTGCTCCTCTTTCTCCCTCTTCTTCACAGATGTTCCTCCCGCCCGTCAAAACATCTCTGTCTTCTTTTCTTCTCCTCCGCGAGACAATTTGACTCACTTGTTCTCCCCCATCCCTCCCTCCCTCCCTCTCTCTCCCCTCCCTCTCCTTGTCCTTTCAGTCCACTTACACTTTCCTTCTCCATCTCTTTCAGCGTATTATTCCTTTCTCTTTCTTTTTTTATTCTTTAGTTTCCCCCCCCGTTCCTGTCTTTTCTCGCCTTATCTCTGCGTCGTGTTTATTTTTATTTCCTTCCCTCGAGTCTCCTCCGTCCATTTTCTCCTTCATGTGAGCGCTGCGAGAGCAAATCTTTCCACTGTTGTTGTTTGGATTCTTTCAGGATTTGTCAAATCTCAGCCATGTTTGTAGTTTTTAGAGGCTTGAAAAAAAAAGTTTTCCTCTAATGTGTCAGTATGTAAAGAGAGAAGGAATGTGTGTGTGTGTGTGTGTGTGTGTGTGTGTGTGTGTGTGTGTGTGTTGTGTGTGTGTTGCATTCAAACATCTGTTACACTTTCCAAAAAAAAATGTCTATGTGAGCAAAAGTGTGTGTGTGTGAACTGCTCTTTTAAGTTAAACACACACACACACACACACACACACACACACACACACACACACACACACACACACACACACACACACACAGCTTAAAAGCTGCATTTCCTGCCTTGGAGGATGAAAGCTGCATGATTATTTGTCCTGTGTGTGTGTGTTTGTGTGTGTGTGTGTGTGTGTTTGACCCACTTGAGGCCAATAACTACCTCAAGGCCTCGCCGTTCGTGTAGCCTCTTTCTTGATCTTGTGTGTGTGTGAGAACATGAGGGCTCTGATGTACGCACCTGTGTGAGTGTGTTTTCCTAATGGGATGGTTGTAGGTTACTTGTGTAGTGTGTGTGAGTGTGTGTGTGTGTGTGTGTGTGTGTGTTCGCTCCCCCATGCTTTGTTTGGGGTGACCTACAAAAGCCACATTCTTGATCGCCCCTCCCTCTCCTCATGCTATAGGCCTGGTACAGTACCCTGACTCGTGTTAACATGCAGATCATCGCTCTCTTAAAGGCGCAGCGTCAAGAGCGTTCTCGTAGGAGAGGAAATGACACCGGACCAAAGTGCTGCTGCGGACTGATCCGAGGTCAGCGCGGCACTGAATGTACCAAAACAACGACTCGGAGCGGAAACGGCATCCTGTTGCTTTAATAATCATAATAATCTTTTCATATTTGTTTCCGTCTGAAAAGCTGTGCTGTGATATTGTTTTGCTCTTTTTTTAAAAATCTTTTTTTAAACAGCTGCACCGACGGCTTCAAGGTCTTTTTTTTGTTTTGTTTATTTAGTTTCAGCTGCAGTGTGTTTTAAATGAACACGACAGACTCAGATTTATTAAAACAAGTTGCTCTAAACTGTTGGACGTTTTTTAAAAGCAGATCAAGCTCCAGTTTAGTTTCTTCTGTTTATCTTTTCATGTTTCTTCACTTCCTGTGTTTACTTTTGCTGAGAAGCACTTTGAGGCGTCTGCTCTTGAATAGTGCTTTATATCAATAAACTTATTAATTATTATTACTGTAACACAACCAGTACAGCCACAACAACCACCACGACCACAGACACAACAACAACCACCACTTCAACGGCCATGAAAACTACAACCACAACAACAACAACAACCACTTCAACAACCATAAAAACTACAACCACAACAACAATCACAACAACGACTACAACAACCACCACAACAGTGACAACAACCACAACAACAACCAGCACATTCACAACAACAATGACTACAACAACCATAACAACAACAACCACCACCACAACAACAACAACAACCACTTCAACAGCCATACAAACTACAACCACCACAACAACAACCACAACAACTGCCACAATCACAACAACAACTACAACAACCACCACAACAGTGACAACAACAACCACCACAATCACAACAACAACGACTACAACAAGCACCACAACAACAACAACAATCTCCACCTCCCCCTGAATCCGGATCTCTTTGAAAGTCGTCACACACACCGGCTGTATTTGACTGGGTGGATGAATAGCCAAACAAACTTGTAACCTTCACCCAGGAGACCGGTGTTCGTGTCCCGTGTGAAACCAAACGCTTCGTAACTTGACAAAAGTACTTTATTATGAACTTCTGATCCACAGAACCAGGTGTGACGAGTAGAGTGAGAACGAGTAGAAGTGTGTATAAAGAGAAGTACAGCACTTCAGTAAATGTACTTTTCTAATGTTAAAGTACTGTTAAAACTTTATTCATTGCACTTTTTAACCCCCCCCCCCTCCCCCCCCCCCATGTCACAAATCAACAACAATTACACCAGAACTACTGCACTAACGGCTTCATTTGCACATTTACCGCAACAGCGAAACAATAAAAAGAACAAAACTGTGGGTGAAAATTATCAGTCAGCTTGAATTAATAGAAGACTAATGCTGACTCCATTAAAGCCCGGAGCCGGTTAGAGGCTGACTCGGCACAATCAGAGGAGAGCACACCGGACTCCCTGACAACAGATTAACTCGACCACGGCCACACAACCAGGGCAATAACACGCCGCTTTATTAAGAAAAACAAAAGGCTGGCCGGTGTGTGTGTGTGTGTGTGTGTGTGTGTGTGAGAAACGTAACCAGGCAGAGACTCACAGGCCGCCGGCTTCCAGTAAAGGGAATGACGGCGATGCGTCAGTGGAGGGAGGAAGTACTCTGAAGTTTTACGTAGAGTATTAATACCACAGTGTAGAAAGTCCTGCATTCAAAATATGAGAACTTTAAGTGTCAAAAGTACTCGTTATGCAGCATGTCTCATTTCAGAGTATTTTTTGTCATATAACCGGAAGGTGGAGATAATTTTGGAGTAAAAATTACAATATTTACCTCTTAGATGTAGTACAGTAAAAAAAGTATGATATTTACCTTTTAAGATGTAGTGGAAGTGTAGAAAGTGGCTTTAAATGGAAATACACAAAGTACCTTGAAAGTGTTCTTGAGTACTGGACTTGTGTAAATGTACCCTGTACATCAGGGTACACCAAACGTCCACTTTGACTCCAGGATGAACTGATTAGAGTTCAGTGGTCAAAGGTCAAAGGTCACTGTGGCCATCAGAATAATGTGTTTATTACGTTAATGTAACACAAACTCATCGACGTTCTGCTTTGTTCATCAACCTGGTTGTTTATCTCCCTTATGAATGAGTAGAAGAGTTATTAATATTACATAATGTGGGAGGCTTAAAATATTAATGAAGGAAACTTAAGATCTCACTTTTATTTAATGTGTAGATGAATTGCACCTGTTTATATATTTGTACTCTTTTCCTAATTGTTTGATATCTTTATCTGATGGACGATGATCAGCAACCTGTTGTTTGAACGCCACAAAGTACCGTTAGCCGCTCAGTCCCGTTAGCCACTCTGTCCCGTTAGCCACGCTGTCCCGTTAGCCGCTCAGTCCCGTTAGCCACGCTGTCCCGTTAGCCGCTCAGTCCTGTTAGCCACTCTGTCCCGTTAGCCACGCTGTCCAGTTAGCCGCTCAGTCCCGTTAGCCACGCTGTCCCGTTAGCCACGCTGTCCCGTTAGCCACTCAGTCCCGTTAGCCGCTCGGTCCTGTTAGCTGCTCAGTCCCGTTAACTGCTCAGTCCCCTTAGTCGCCCAGTCCCGTTAGCCCCTCAGTCCCGTTAGCCGCTCAGTATTGTTAGCCGCTCAGTCCCGTTAGCCCCTCAGTCCCGTTAGCCGCTCAGTATTGTTAGCCGCTCAGTCCCGTTAGCCGCCCAGGCCTCGTGGGTTAATCCGGGATACGACGTCCACGTAAACGACGTCTCCGTTGGCGTTTCGGGCATTTTGGGGGTCTCCCGCTCGCCTCCTGGTTTCCTCCCATGCAGAGCTCTCACCACCACGCTCCAGCTCACCTTGTGTCCTTTAATGCAGGATGACAACGCTCCAGGTTTTCGGAGACCTGCTGAAATCCCCTGATAGAGAAACGGTGTCATTCTGCATTAAGTAGATTGTGTTTTGGAGCATAATGTTCCGGCGTGGCTCTGAGACGAGGCGTTGCATCGCTGAGCTAATGCATGCAGAGCAACTGCATGCAGAGCAACTGCAACCAGGAAATGAGCCTCTACCTGCTTTTTATATTAAAATACAATGTTTTGTTTCTGTTTATCTGCTAATAAGTAACCTGCTGTTGGATAATTTTTTTTTGTGTGAAATTATTTCTTCTTAAAAAAAAAATTGTTTTTGCCAACCCTTTCTTTCTGCTGGACTCCAATCAAACCGCCGTGTACTTAAAGGAACAGCGCGCTGTTTGTGCGGCGGGCAGGAAGTCCGTCAGACCTCTGCTGGAGGCCGTCGATCAATGAGGGCGGGTCAATAATTTGCTTCGTGGCTTTCGCTTTCTGTTTCTGAAGCAGAAGTCCCAACAACAAACACGGCCGAATGTTTATCGACGGCAGTTTTATTGTTGCAGCAGTTAGCGCGCTGATGTATCACCTCCTCCCTGGATCTCCACTCTAATTAGCAGGATGTCTCTCTCTCTCTCTCTCTCTCTCTCTCTCTCTCTCTCTCTCTCTCTCTCTCTCTGTTGGGGGAGATGTGACTGTATTGTTTTTGACATCTTCGGGCCTCTGTAGCTCGAGGCGACGACGTTACGGTTGTTGTCTTTCGCCGGATCCCAATCGGAGGTCATTAAAGGCCACTCGATGTTTCAATTATGACATTTATATGAAAAGTCAGATTATGTCAGACATTTGATTCAAGATTAGAGGAAGAGCGTTTAGCTTCACTTTAATCGCTACAGCGTCGTTTGACACAACGTAACTTATCTTAGGAAATGAAACGTTGTATTTTTATTGATTAGAGATTAAGTCAACAGCTCATAATTCATCAATTTCATAGCCAGGTGAAAAACATCTGGATTTATTAAAGTTTCTCACCAAAACTACATTTTACAATATTACAATATAACAGACGTAATAATTTACCTTTAACTGCCAGGACTCGTTTTCCCTGAACAGAGCCTGAACGCATCATAATGTAACCGAATGGATCCAATGTTTACGAAAAACTTCAGCTTTGATCCTGATCTCATATTTTACTAAAGAAATCGCCGGATAACGATTGTCAGCTGTGAAAGTTGACGTCAAATTTAAGTAAAACATCGTGATTCGGCTTTAAATGAAGGAATTCCTCAAAAGTCCTGAGTTGGTTGGACCGTCCGTTTGATACAATGTAGCTTCAAGGCCCACGGGGCGTTCAATGACCCACAAACAGACGGGTCATTCATAATTGTATTTCATTCAGTGCTGAGGTTCAACCTCCGGCTCTGAAACTAAACTAACAACTATGTCTTCAGTTGTATTTTGTTAGTTATTTTCCCGCCAAAAGCCCAAGATGACGTCATCAAATCCACGAAGCAGAGATATGAATATAATAGTATTATTGTCCCTGAGGAGGAAAGAAAACACCAGAAAACGTTGAGTTTTCTTCTTTTTTTAAATCGATTATGAAGATAATCCATTTATTCGACGAGTCGACCAGCTGATCGATTAATCGCCGAAGCTCCGGATTAATTATGATATTGCAATATCTCCACAGTGAGGAAGTAAAGTGAGCGTGACGCCTCTGATCCGCCATCAAATTACAGCTGAGGCTTCAACTTCCTGCTGAAAGACGTCCAAACTCTGGAGCTCGTTGCTTAAAGTCACTCTGTCGCCATAAAAATAATTTTTAATGTTTCTGACTCCGCATGAGGGGAATTAAAATGTTTAAATGGGCGTTAAAATAAAACACGCCGCAGCCGGAGAACGAGGACAGTCGGCCGTTAATAAAGTTGATGTGTTAGTTCATCTCTGTAAAAGTTTACAACTCTTTCAATGTTTATCATTTTTTATAATAACCAGCTAGGTGTGTGTCTATGTGTGTGTGTGTGTGTGGGAGTGTTTTATTACATTAATGTTATCACTTTTATAATGGCTAGCTGTGTGTGTGTGTGTGTATGTGTGTGTTTTTCCTTACATGGCCAAGCTGACCCACCACGAGGGTGTAATAGAATAAAAGCTAATCTCTGTGTGTGTGTGTGTGTGTGTGTGTATGTGTGTGTGTGTGTGTGTGTGTCCATCTGCAATAATAATATATTCTGGGAGATTCAATGTGTGTGTTTATGAAGGGAAAGCGCTGTACTTGTGTGTGTGTGTGTGTGTGTGTGTGTGTGTGTGTGTGTGTGTGTTTGTGTGTGTGTCCAGTGTGACCCAGTGTAAACTAATATTGATTCAGCTGTTGGTGTTATACACTAGTCATAAAACTGGACTTACTGTTGGATCCAGGCTTACCTCCTGAGTCGGTGTGTGTGTGTGTGTGTGTGTGTGTGTGTGTCTGTGTTGTACCAGGATTATCTGCTGTGTGTGTGTGTTGACTTGGATTTACCACATGTGCAGTTGAGTTTAGAAGAGAAAAAAAAAACGGTTTACGTGTCAAACAAGATTTTCTTCACACTTGAACGCTTCACGACGGTTGAACTTCATCTTCTTCATCTTCATCTTCTTCTTCGTTCTCGTTGGCGAAGAACAAAGCGGCGCGTCACCACCCCCTCCTGGCGAGGGTAAAGCTCCGGTTCACGCCTGGAGTTCGTTTGGTTCGTTTGGACAAAGACGAGAAGAAGAAGAGCCCGGAGGAGGAAGACCATTCACCTGCCTCGGTGTTCTAGGGATGAAGATAACAAGCTTCTTATTGGACGAGATCTCACAGTCAGCAGACCGGTTCTTACCGGGCCCAACCGAAGAAGTTCTTAGTCGACTAACAGTCGCACAATTCTCTGCTCGAGTCGATGAGTTCATTCACTCGTTAACCCTCGAGCGCTAACGAGCGATTGTGTTACGTTATTTTCATTGTGTTGCTTTAGTCTGAGCTGTGTGGGTCCTTGTGTAGCTTCATGCTGCTGACTGATGTTAGTGAAGGTGGGCGTGTCCTTATTGAAGGTAGGCGTGTCTTTATTGAAGGTAGGTGTGTCGTTATCGAAGGTGGGCGTGTCTTTATTGAAGGTGGGCGTGTCTTTATTGAAGGTAGGCGTGTCTGTATTGAAGGTAGGCAAGTCTTTGTTGAAGGTGGGCGTGTCTTTATTGACAGTGGGCGTGTCTTTATTGAAGGTAGGCGTGTATTTATTGAAGGTGGGCGTGTATTTATTGAAGGTCGACGTGTTTTTATCGAAGGTGGGCGTGTCTTTATTGAAGGTGGGCGTGTCTTTATTGAAGGTAGGCAAGTCTTTATTGAAGGTGGGCGTGTCTTTATTGACAGTGGGCGTGTCTGTATTGAAAGTGGGCGTGTCTGTATTGAAGGCGGGCTCACAAAGGTTTTGCGTCCCACGGTTTGGAGACTGCAGTCGGCCATCTTGAGATTTTCATGACTTTTTTTGAAGCGTTAACGCCTCTTACCGTTCACCGCAGTGCACCAGATGGAGCGAGGACGTTATCGTGTATTTGCAGCTATTTCTGCAGATTTTCTACTAAGTTCGGTTTTGAATTTGAGTGTTTTTTTCTTTTTTTTAACCCTAATTTTCTTGTCCGATCTTTTAAAGCTTAAATTTGTGAAGTTGTGAAAAAGGGAGGAAGTGAGCAGGTTAGTTTTTAGTGTCCTTGTGTGTTTGTTTGTGCTCAAGAGATGGATTCAGTGTGTGTGTGTGTGTGTGTGTGTGTGTGCATCTACATGTGTGTGTGTGTGTGTGTGTGTGTGTGTGTGTGTGTGTGTGTGTGTGATGTATGGGGACGGTGAGTAATACTGCATGTGTCATTCCAAGTCCCCAGAGTTTTCTTCTTCTTCGTCTTCTTCTCTTCCTCTCTGTCTCTCCTTCCACATGTCCTTCCTCTCTCCCTCTCTCCCACCTCTCTCTCTTTATTTCTTCATCTCTCTTTCTTTTTTCTTTTTTTTGGTGACATTCCTGTCCAGCGCTGAGGGTGTCATCCTTGTTTTCTGCTGACTCGTCCCTTCACAGATACGAACACACACACACACACACACACACACACACGCACACACACACGCACACACACACGCACACACACACACGCGCACACACACACACATACACACACACACACACACACACTCCAGCTGTTGAGAGCGTGGGCGTTTATTGGATTGTCTGTGTCCTCTATTTGGATAAGGAGAAAGGAAAGAGGGAGCGAGAGGAAGAAGGAGGAAACAAAGGAGGACGAGGAGTGACAAGAGGGATGAGAGAGGAGAGAAAACAGAGGACGAGAAGAAGAATCAGAGGACGATGTTTAAGAAAATATCAAGTAGAAAACATTATTAAATACTTAAAAAAACAAGACAATATTCATAACAATTAATTTCTATACATTATTCTGTTTTCTATATTAAATAAATTCAGTAATTACAAAACATTATTAATTAATACAATTATGATTAAATATGTATTAGAATTGTATGACTTTAATTATATATATATATTTTACACAATGGCAGTGATGATAACACATGCAATATGAGCAGTAATGCGCATTCATGCAGTGTTTTAAAGAATATCTGTTTTCATATTTGATCGTTTATATTCGTTATTCATGTATCGGCATTTGATTTTGAATGCAGAGAAAAAACAAGCCAACAAAAACATTAATTCTAACCTCTTTTTGAGAATAAACTTTTCCCTTGAAACCTAATTGACGATGTCATTTTATTTTGGTATGGAATCTAATTTATTTGGAGGGAAACCAGAGCGGAAATGAGACTGAACCTCCGAAAACTAATGATTGGTAGATATCCAACAAAATCATAAACCAGGAAGTGTGAAAAAACCAACAAAGAAGTCAACGTTCATTAATGTTTACGTAACTTCTGAAACGTTCTGCTGGACGTTCTTTGAGGAAACATCGGACAAGAAGACGGTTAAACACGAAAGAACCGAAGACGAGTAACTTCTTCTTCTTCTTCTTCTTCTTCTTCTTCTTCTTCTTCTTCTTCTTCTTCTTCTTCTTCTTCTTCTTCTTCTTCTTCTTCTTCTTCTTCAGCTGAAATTGGGACGCTTTCCTGAACTTTGACCGAAGTGGGTTTGGTCAATCGAGTTAGGAGACGCGTCGTCTTTAATGGAACCCTGATGGACCTCTCTATTGATCAGAAGGTCTTTGTTCCTTTAAGAGACGCCAGCAGGTTAAAGATGGACTGCAGAGAGAGAGAGAGAGAGATAGAGAGAGAGAGAGAGAGGGAGGTATAGAGAGATAGAGAGGCTAAGATAAAAGATGGTACAGGTAAAAAGAGATAGAGCAGATGCTCCGAGAGAACAATGGAGGGGCGAGAGATAGAAAGAGAGAGACATAAATGATGGTCGCTGAAAGAGGGAGAGAGTAAAAATGAAGGGAGAGGAAGAGATGAAAGATGACAGGCGTGGGAGGCAGCGGGCGAGCGAGGGAGAGAGAGATAAAAGATGTTAGAGGGAAGAGCAGCCGAGAGGAGAGAGAGAGAGGGAGGGAGAGGGGGAGGGAGGGGTGTGAAAGAGAGAGAGATGACAGCACGATGAAGAAGAAGAGGAGGAGGAGAAGAGGTGAGCGTCCTTGCACTGTCAGGGGCGATCGATGGCACATCATTTACATTACACTGACTTAACTGCAGAGGGAGATGGAGGGAGGGAGGGAGGGAGTGGGGGGAGGATGGAGAGATTGATAGAGGGAGGGGAGGAAAGGACAGGTAGAAGAAGAAGGAGAAGAGAGAGGGAGGGATGGATGGAGGTGAAGAATGAAGAGTCGGGGGGGCAGAAAATTAACTACAGTTGAGAAGAGATGGAGGGATGGAGGAGGGGAAAAAGAAGAGGGGTGGATGGAATTGATCGGATGGTTGGGGCAAGTCTTTCTTTCTTTCCTTTACTGCCCTTCTTCCTTTTCCACCCCACTCCCTCCTCCCTCCCTCATTCATGTGTCACACGTCTCTCCTCATTACTTTCATCCCCCCTTCTCTGCCGTCTCTTCATCTTTCTCCTCTGAGCAGAGATCAACCCCGTGAGACACTCGGCTGCTCGCTCGCCGCTGGCGGGTCGAATCCGTGACTCCCGTTTGGGCTAAATGCCGACGCCAACGTGTGTTCCACGCTTAGTCCCGCCCCTACTGTGCTGTGATTGTCTGTTACGCCTGCGCTGTGATTGGCTAGCACAGGAGCGTGCTCTCTCATAAACGAGTAGAATGAGTGTGCTGCCTGAAGGCAACGCACGCTCAACTTCTGCTAACAATGTAGCATCAACGCGCGGTGGCATTAGCGAGCTAGCTAGCTAATTAGCCAGTCAACAAATATATTAAAATGTAAAATATGTAAAGCTTCATCCACACACTCTTGTCACAGCGTAAGAAAACACATGGCTAAGTGTCAACTTTGTTCTGTAAACATTGTAGCACAATAGTGTGGTGGAAGGAGTATGCTAGCGAGCTAATTGGACATGCTAATTAGCTAGCTGCTAAATTATTTAAATAAAAAAACATAATGCTTCATCCACGCACTCTTGTCACAGAGTGGGGAAGCATATTGCTATCAACAGATGATTGACAACTTTGTTTGGCTAATTTTCCATGAACTAGCATAGCACGGTAGCTTTAATACACTATCTAGCTAACTAGCCAAGACGCTAAATGAGTTAGCTTTAACAACTCCACCCACAACGAGGACTCATCTTAATACAGCGTCTACGCAGCGTAAGGAAAACTAATTTCTATCGGCAGATACACAGACCAATCAAAGCACAGCAGCACGTACCAGCCAATCAGAGCGCAGGAGGGCGGGACTAGCCGGAGCACTAACTAACATGCTGGTTAGCAGGTATAATGTGTTTTCTTTCATGTTCACATTTTATTTTAACCTGTTAACATGGTCATAAACCAACGTGTTTTTTTATTTTTTTGTGGGCACTTGTTAGCTTTAGCATTCTGAGCTAACGCGAGTCCTCTGGCGACATGGATTTAGTTTTTTTCCCACAACTTCATGACCTTTTGGCCTTTTGAAACACTTTCTAGTCCGAATGTCTGTCCGCCTGCGTCCACGCCTCCCTCCCTCATACCACATGTGACATTCCTTCCCAATGTGGCGCATTGAAAACTTCCTGTTGTTATAGTTTGTTATGGCGCACTTCAAAGAGACGGAGGGGGAGGAGGGGGGAGACGGAGGGGGAGGAGGGGGGAGGGGGGGAGGGAGAACATGGAGTCTGTTATAGTTTTACCTCTTAAATGCTAACACGTGAGAGCACCGTGTATGAATTATCCCTGCCTCTGTGTGTGTGTGCGTGTGTGTGTGCGTGTGTGTTTGCCCGCATGCCTAGGAAGTAAGGTAATGACGCTTAAAGCCATCACACACACACACACACACACACACACACACACCCACACACACGCAGACATGCAGACACACGTTAGCCCATCGACCTGTATAACTTGTCTCGTCAGCGATTGTGTGTCGCCCCCTCTGTGTGTGTGTGTGTGTGTGTGTGTGTGTGTGTGTGTGTGCAGTGTTTAATATTTAATAGGTGCTGGTTAAAAATGCAGGAGTGTTTTTGTCTCTTGTCCCGTAGCACACCTGTTCCTCTCTAGAGAAAGAGAGAGAGAGTAGCTGATGGGTGGATGGATGGATGAATATATATATATATATATATATACAGAGAGAGAGATGGATGAATAAAAGGATGGATATGTGAATGATGGATAGATGAATAGGACCATGGATGGACAGAACAAAGAGATGAGTGGATAAATAGACTGATGGATGCATGATATGGATCATAAAGAGAGGATGAATGGATGGATGGATGGATGGATGGATTGTGGGAGGGAGGAGGAATTGGTTGATGAATGGATAGATGGGCAGATGGATGGATGGGACGATAGATAAGAGGATGGATGGATGGATGGATGGGGCTATAGATGGGAGGATGGATGGATGGGACGATAGATGGGAGGATGGATGGATGGGACGATAGATGGGAGGATGGATGGGAGGATTAATGGATGGGGCGATAGATGGGAGGATGGATGGGAGGATGGATGGATGGGACTAGGGATGCACCGATACCGATACCGATACCGGTATCGGTATCGGTGGTCGATACTGCGTTAAATACTCGTACTCGCATCGGTTTCAATGGCCGATACCAAGAACCGATACTCACTCAACAGTATTTCACTACAACAAACTGGTCGCGCTTTGTGGAGAAGCAACCCCGTGGCGGAGCCGGAGACACTCTTCTCTGTCTCAACTGTCTCAACAGTCTCAACTTCTGAGCAGCCAATCACGCTATCCAAGTTGTTTTGCCGTCCAATCAGATGGCCAGTTTGTCTCAACAGCAGAATCTGGAGCCGCCATCTTGGATCCTCGCTACGCAGCGCTCACTTCTTTCAATAGACAGGAGAAAAGTGAGACGCGAGTACAATACAAGACTTTATCGATATTGTGCTTATTAACCGGTGTTGCATACGTGTGTATGACATATTAGTGCTCATATTAGTGCTCTTGTTAGTGGCTGACAGCCCCGGAGTTACTTGTAATCAGTCCGTCCCAACGCGACGCAAATGTTTCGCGCGACCAGATTACATGTAAAGTCTATGCACAGACGCGTGTGGTTGCGACAGACGCAAATTTACGCCGGCGGCACGTTAGACGCGAGAGTTGAAATTTTCCATATTTAATACATCTATAATTGAGAAGCTCTGCGCGTCATCACCGCCGTCCTGCCGGTTTGAATCAAACGGCTGCTGATCCACCTGAAGCAGCGCTGGCAGCGGCCTCATTCAGACGCTGTTGTGCGGCTACGGATGATATTATTGTAGCCGAGTGTCTGTTGTGTGTCTATATTTGTAATTATAATAAAATGAAAACACGCTGCAGGGTAACTTGAACCACTTTTTTATCTCCTTCACACACGTATATCCCACAATTCCACTCTTTTCCTTTCCGTTTCTCCCTCCACAATAAAAGCACCGGAAACATAACTTGGAACACAGCTTCCTATATAATTGCTCGATCCCTAATATTATCGCTTACATTATGAACCCGGGGCGTTTGATGGTCCGACATTAGAGGGACTTCCACAAGAAGTTTAAAGCTTGGGATAGCCTTCTGTTAATTTTGTACTATAGGCTTGACATAATCTGAAGAGGATAAAATAAAATCTGCCTCCAAATTAATTGCACTTTCATGGAGACCAAATCTAAGAAGTATCGGTATCGGTACTCGGTATCGGCAAGTACACAAATAAAAATATCGGTATCGTATCGGTTTGTAAAAAATGGTATCGTTGCATCCCTAGATGGGACGATAGATGAGAGGATGGATGGGAGGATGGATGGATGGGACGATAGATGGGAGGACGATAGATGGGAGGATGGATGGGAGGATGGATGGGAGGATGGATGGATGGGACGATAGATGGGAGGATGGATGGATGGGGCGATAGATGGGAGGATGGATGGATGGATGATGGATGGATGGGGCGATATATGGGAGGATGGATGGGAGGATGGGAGGATGGATGGATGGGACGATAGATGGGAGGATGGATGGGAGGATGGATGGATGGGGCGATAGATGGGAGGATGGATGGATGGGACGATAGATGGGAGGATGGATGGATGGGGCGATAGATGGGAGGATGGATGGATGGGGCGATAGATGGGAGGATGGATGGATGGGACGATAGATGGGCGGTTGGATGGGACGATGGATGGGACGATAAATATATGGGTGCATGGATGGATGGAAAGATGATGAAGGGAGATTGCCAGTTGGATGGAGAGACAGATAAAGGGGTGGGCGCAGGGAGAAGAAGAAGGGAGCGAGTGATGATGGATACATCTGTGGATGACAGATCTGTCTCCTGATGGAGAGAAGGAGACACTGATGGATGGAGGAGAGAAATACTACAACATACAGTACCAGGTGATTGAGAGATGGATGGATGGAGCAAGAAAGAGGAGGAAGAGAAAGATAATAGATCAATCAAAAAAGAGCGGCGGTGTCATCGGTTAATCAGACTCGTTTTCCTGATTCTCTCCATCCTGCGTTTTATTTTTATTTTCTTTTCTTATTATTTTCGCTCTACTTCCTTTTATCAATCAATACTTCCTACTGTCTCTCTCTCCTCGTCTGTCTCTCCATCTTTTTACGCTCTTGTCAAAGAGAGAGGACACACACACACACACACACACACACACACACACACACACACACACACACACACACACACACACACACACACACACAATGAAGTCATTCATCTGTCCAATCAAAGAGGCGGAAGCCCAGAGGAAAGTAAACATCCATCTCTCTCTCTCTCTTCTTCTTTCTGTCTATCTCTCTGTCTCTCGTTCACTCCGTGAGTCCGTGAGCGTCCATGATTATGATGCCCCTGTGTGTGTGTGTGTGTGTGTGTGTGTGTGTGTGTGTGTGTGTGTGTGTGTGTGGACATATATCCCATTTCTCTGGTGTCTCTTTAAAAAGAATAGATTGTTCTTCTTCTTCTGCTACAAACAAAGAGTAAAGACACACACAGTAAAGGAGGGAGGGACGTCTTCCACAATTTATGACGGGAGAGAGGTGTGGAGGGGGGAGAGAGAGAGAGAGAGAGAGAGAGAGAGGGAGGGAGGGAGGGAGGGAGAGAGGGAGAGAGAGACGGGGTGGTGGAGACAGACAGAGGCCGAAATTAAGACATAAAGAGAGACAGGCAGGAAAAAAGAGATAAAGTGACAGAAATAAAGAAATATAAACAACAAACGAGACAAACAGAAAGAAAGAGAGAAAGACAGATGTAAATAGAAAGAGAGAGAGACAGAAAGACTGCAATATGTAAAGAAGGAGACAGAGAGACAGGCAGGAAAAAGAGATAAAGACAGAATGAAATAAAGAAAGAGAAATAAAAAGAGAGAGAGAGACAGAAATATACTGAAAGAAAGATGGAAAAAATAAAGATGTAGAGATATAAAGAAAATAAAGAGAAATTAAGAGTGAGATAGAAAGAATAAATGGAAGACAGGCAGACAGACAGACAGACAGACAGACAGACAGACAGACAGACAGACAGACAGACAGACAGGCAGGCAGACAGACAGACAGACAGACAGGCAGGCAGACAGACAGACAGACAGACAGACAGACAGACAGACAGACAGACAGACAGACAGACAGACAGACAGACAGACAGACAGACAGACAGACAGACAGACAGACAGACAGACAGACAGACAGACAGACAGACAGACAGAGAGGTAGAGAGGTAGAGAGGTAGTGACATTATCATTTGACCTCAAGTTGGGGGAGGACAGGAGACGAGGGGGGGAGTAACGGGGGAGACGGGGATGGATGGAGAGACGGGAGATTAATGGAGCAATATACAAAGAAGACGAGTGACGGGAGCAGAAAACCAAAAGAGAGGCGGAGCTTCAAGGAGATGAAAATTAATTTACACTATGAAGTCACTTTAGATCTCGTTGGCTCAGGTAGAAAGATGCTTATATAAATATTGATATATATGTAAATAAATATGTATAAACGATGAGTTAAAGGTATACAGTGTGTTACGCGTCTCGTTATTTTAAAACTTTATCACACTTTTGCATTTTCATGCAAATAAAGAGGATAAAATCCAAAAACCTATCAGGGAAATCAAATTAAAATAATATATAAACAAGGAATGTGTACACAAGAAATTAATGAAAAAATCTAAATGAAGCTTACAGTAAAACAAATAAATAAAATACGCAAAAAATAAATAAATACAACTTTTATTATTAAATCTTAAAAATGTAATCAAAACAATTAATGTCATACACATTGTAAACATTATAATTCCTGTCTTAAAACACGCAAACACATTTAATGATGGTGACGAAGGATACAAACCCGGAACCGGTAAATGAAATAAAAGAGGAACAATAACACAAACAACACAAACAACAACAACAACAACAACAAAAGAGAAGAACCCGACGAGGAGAAACAGATCAGCCAGCTGATGGTGAGATAAAAGAAAAGATGAAAGATTTCAGCTAAAGAGGGTTGACCCCTCGCTCTACCCCTCGTATTGACCGCAGCAGGCTTTGATAAACTGCACTGTGTGTGCGTGTGTGTGCGTGTGTGTGTGTGTGCATGTGTGTGTGTGTGTGTGCGTGTGTGTGCGTGTGTGTGCGTGTGTGTGTGTGTGCATGTGTGTGTGTGTGTGACCTCTGCACGTTCCGAGCTAAATCAATCTGTCAAACGAGTTAGCGAGACCGTGCTTATTCACCGCCATGCCTGTTTGTGTGTGTGTGTGTATGTGTGTGTGTGCGTGTGTGTGTGTGTGTGTGACCGACCCTGACCGGCCATCAGAGCCAATGACGGAGTATTGATCAAGGCTCCGTCGCCATAGAAACGGCCATTTGGGAGGACAGGCGAGGGTGCGTGTGTGTCAAAGTGGGAAGACTTACTTCAAGGTGGCTCATCAGATCATTGCGTGTGTGTGTGTGTGTGTGTGTGTGTGTGTGTGTGTGTGTGTGTGTGTGTGTGAGTGTGAGTGTGAGTGTGTGTGTGTGTGTGTGTGTGTGTGTGTGTGTGTGTGTGTGTGAGAGTGTGAGAAATGTCAGCTCCATGTTTTCCATTCGTTGCATGCTTTTTTTTTCGAGGGTTGTTGTTGTTGTTGAGACAATTAAAAGGTCATCAAAAGACACAACAATAACATATGCAGAGCGAACATTTCAAAGCTGCTGTGTCTCATTTTAACGAACATCAATAAATCATTACCTCTTTAATTATGAGGCGATATTATAATCACTGCAAACAGACAACAGCAGACCGTCTGCCTGCAGCTTCCTCTCCACTCGGATCTTTCCTCATCTGAACCGCTGTGTCAGATTCTGACGGGAAACCTGCTGGCTGGATTCACGGCACCGAACGGGAAGCTGGCCGCCGCTTTTTATTTTCACGGTTCAGACGCCATCTTTCTCCGAGGAAAAGTCCTCGTTTGTAGAGATACCGTGAGGAAACAGTCACCCAAAAGAGATTTAACAAGCGGTTACTTGTGAATTTAAATGTTGTGGTTCGGGCAGCAATGGGTGGTCAAAAAATCCGATCGTTCGTCCAATCAGATTTCGTTGACCTAAAAGTCCTTCCTGGTTGGGGGGAAGTATTCAAATGCATACATTGTACGATAAGTCTATAACGTAAAAATAATGGAGGTCATGTCCAAACATCGTACGATAAGTCTATAACCTAAAAATAAAGCCTATATATCGTACATTAATTATGTCTATATATCATACATTACATCTATATATATTGTACATTAAGTCTATACATCATACATTAAGTCTATATATCGTACATTAAGCCTATATATCGTACATTAAGTCTATATATCGTACATTAAGTCTATATATCGTACATTAAGTCTATATATCGTACATTAAGTCTACATATCATACATTAAGCCTATACATCGTACATTAAGTCTATATATTGTACATTAAGCCTATATATCGTACATTAAGTCTATATATCATACATTAAGTCTATACATCGTACATTAAGCCTATATATCGTACATTAAGTCTATATATCATACATTAAGTCTATACATCGTACATTAAGTCTATATATTGTACATTAAGCCTATATATCGTACATTAAGTCTATATATCGTCCATTAAGTCTATATATCGTCCATTAAGTCTATATATCGTACATTAAGACTATACATCGTACATTAAGTCTATATATCGTACATTAAGTCTATATATCGTCCATTAAGTCTATATATCGTCCATTAAGTCTATACATCGTACATTAAGTCTATATATCGTACATTAAGTCTATATATTGTACATTAAGCCTATATATCGTACATTAAGTCTATATATCGTACATTAAGCCTATATATCGTACATTAAGTCTATATATCGTACATTAAGTCTATACATCGTACATTAAGTCTATATATCGTACATTAAGTCTATATGTCGTCCATTAAGTCTATATATCGTCCATTAAGTCTATACATCGTACATTAAGTCTATATATCGTACATTAAGTCTATATATCGTCCATTAAGTCTATATATCGTACATTAAGTCTATATATCGTCCATTAAGTCTATACATCGTACATTAAGTCTATATATCGTACATTAAGTCTATATATCGTCCATTAAGTTTATACATCGTACATTAAGTCTACAACTAAAGCGTTAATGGAGGTCATGTCCATACATCGTATGATAAACCTTCACCATGATAATGAAAGGCATGCCCATGCATTGTAAGTCTGTATTGTCAACACGATGGAGGTCAAGTAAACATGGAGAGACGGTCCGATGTGCCGGAATGCCAAGTAGAGAGTGCGGTGGAGGCGGGGTCAAAGGTCACCTGGTGTACCTGTCCGGTGATGGTTTCACATACCAAGAGTTCCTCCGACGGAATGAGAGCGAATCGTTTCTATTTAAGGGGTTTGAGTGCAGAAAAAGTTAAGGGTTAACAAATGAATGTAGGTCAATGGACTGTGTGTGTGTGTGTGTGTAGCCAGGCTTGTGCATCTATATGCAAGTGTGTAACTGTGTGTTCATGCAGCGTGTTTGTGTGTGTGTGTGTGTGTGTGTGTGTGTGTGTGTGTGTGTTTGTGTGTGACCTGCTCTTTGTTCCTGTGCTCGGTGCGGTAAGGAGAGTGGACCGTTGACGAGGATTAATGCCCAACATATGGCAACCCTACGGGACACACACACACACACACACACACACACACACACACACACACACACACACACTGCAGTCATTACTCTGAACAAAGAACTGTAAGGCTAATGAGAAGGCGATATCATGTGTCCTTTGCACACACACATGGCATAGATTCACGTGGATACGCATACACACCTAATGTTGCTTACACATGGATGGTTGCAGATGAACACACACACACACACACACACACACACACACACACACACACACACACCTGGCACTGTAACATGTATCCATTGTGTGTGTGGGTTGAAAGGTAGCGGGGAGGTTTGTTGATGGAAAGACTTTTACGTTTGAATGCAAACAACTTTGTGTGTATGTGTGTGTGTGTGTGAGTGTGTGTGTGTGTGTGTGTGTGTGTGTGAGAGAGAGAGAGAGAGTGTGTCTATAAGAGAGAGAACAGTGTGTTTGTTGTACAGGTGTGTGTCTGTGAGTGAAGGAGAGGTGAAGTAGAGTTCAGAGGAAAACTGAAGGTTCATGTTTTCATTTCTTCATGCTCCTCTGCCTCTTAGTGTGTGTGTGTGTGTGTGTGTGTGTGTGTGTGTCTCTCACGTACGATCACACCCCAAAACCTTGTCAAGACGTTTTCTCTGCACATGTTTTTACACACTTGCTCTCTTCTCTCCCGTCTGGCTGCCACTCCCGGTGGGATCTGACCGACATACCCAACATGCACTCTGTTGTTGTACTCGGTTCGATTCCCGTTTGGTACCGCTAGAGAGCCACCGACCCTTCTTTGAGCCCGCCCCCCTTAGCTACTGTTGCTACACCTGTGTTTTCCATCCACCTGTTAAAACGTACAACAGAAATATCATATTCAATATTTAAAATTCCCCGATTTTTGAGAGGCGCCTCTAACTGTTCATATTCAAATGCGATTCTGAAGCTTCAAGGTTGGCGTTTTGGCCGTCGCCATCTTGGCTTTTTGCAACCAGTGAACAGAAGTGACCGTATCTGGACTGAGGAGTGACGTAGAGACGACCTGCCAATCACCTTGTAGCCCCGTCCCTAAAGCATCCCCTGCTTTATGGTCTGTTTGTTCTATACAACCAGAGGAGTCACCCCCTGGTGGTCAGGAGAGAGAATGCAGCTTTAACACATGAAGCATAGACTTCTATACAACCAAAGGAGTCGCCCCCTGGTGGTCAGGAGAGAGAATGCAGCTTTAACACATGAAGCATAGACTTCTATACAACCAGAGGAGTCACCCCCTGGTGGTCAGGAGAGAGAATGCAGCTTTAACACATGAAGCATAGACTTCTATACAACCAAAGGAGTCGCCCCCTGGTGGTCAGGAGAGAGAATGCAGCTTTAACGCATGAAGCATAGACTTCTATACAACCAGAGGAGTTTCCCCCTGGTGGTCAGGAGAGAGAATGCAGCTTTAACACATGAAGCATATACTTCTATACAACCAGAGGAGTCACCCCCTGGTGGTCAGGAGAGAGAATGCAGCTTTAACACATGAAGCATATACTTCTATACAACCAGAGGAGTCGCGCCCTGGTGGTCAGGAGAGAGAATGCAGCTTTAACACATGAAGCATAGACAATGTATGCAATACTTGTGTTTTTTTAGTGTTTTCAAATAAACTTCAGGTCACAAAATAAATAAATAAATAAATATATCCTGCTGAGGTGCTTTCCATGGTGTTATAAGTAGATAATTAAATCATAATCTCCCGGCCCGATGAAGACGCCTATGGTTTCCGTATACATGAGCACCATAGGAATTCATCTGGACACGCCAACGTTTGTAAAACGTGAAAAAAAACGCACAATTTTAATCCATTCGTTGCAGTTTTGGTGTTGATAACTTCACCACACATTCATAATCTTGTGTTTTATTTCCCATTCTTCATATTAAAGGTCTGTTCTATTCTTTTCTCTTTCTATTTCCATCCGGTGACACTGTGGTGAAGTACAGGTTTGAGCTTCTTGCTCCTCTCTCTCTCTCACGCGCTCTAGGTGTAAATGACTTTGGACGGCCATCTGTTACTTAGCCACCCTGCAGAGAGTTGGCCTGCATGCACACCTCCTGTGTGTGTGTGTGTGTGTGTGTGAGAGAGAGTGTGTGTGTGTGTGTGTGTGAGAGAGAGTGTGCGCCTTCCTTTATGTTTAGTGGCGTGTGTGCAGTTACTGTATTCTTGTGTTTATTTATGCCTACGTGCACATGCATAATACAGCAGGTTATGTGTGTGTGTGTGTATGTGTGTGTGTGTGTGTGTGTGTGTGTGTGTGTGTGTGTGTGTGTGTGTGTGTGTGTGACAGAAACAGAGAGGGATACTTGTGTTGTCGATGTGTATTCAGGCTCACATGCTCATGTCGAACATGTATTATTGTGTGTGTGTGTGTGTGTGTGTGTGTGTGTGTGTGTGCGCGACACTGTTGTACATCAGTGTTTACAGCATATTTAGCCCCGGTCAGCTAGTTCCTCCTTATCCGTCCCTCTCATTTAAGTCGATCATTTGGCAAAGTAAAATCTATTAATACACATTACGTTATATGGACTGTTCCTGTTGTTCAGTTTCCTGCCTCTGGTTTTTTCACAATAAAAGCCTCCCAGCTGCAACGACTGTTGTTAACCGGCTTATAGCCAGAATTTATTTAATTACCTGCTCATCCACCTTCCAAGATGATCCCCTACAATTATTTAAAATAACATCTTCAGGATACTTTCTTGGAAGTTTTATACAAACAAAATGACGGGAGCACTGATGTAAATAGAACAATTTTGAAAAACTAAATGAGACTGTAATCAAGCCTAAAAGATTATTTTATTTTGAGGTCTTCAATGTAAAATCCCCCAAATTGCTAAAACCTCCAAATCTCCAGAATGTAGCCGGAGCCCCGTTTGTCAAAGGGCTTTTATTGTGAAGGCGCTGAACGTTAAATACTACATAAACGTTCCGGTTGTCATTAAAAGCTTTTATCTGGTGTTGGATTGAGATCCGAGTTCTTTGTTTTCATCACATTTTCATGTCACACATTAATCACAAATCAAATATTAGTTTCCATATCTTGCATCAGGTCGTGGAGCGGAACCAGATGCAGCTCGAGCTCCTTATCTGAAAGTGGGGGATATTTTAGGACGTGGCAACTCCAGCTGGTTGAGCTGGTTGGAGGTGTGAAGCGATCACTTCGTACCCCCCCCCCCCCCCCCCCCCCCCAGAGAGAAACCACAAAAACAACCAATCATATTTCATAAGTTTTTTCCCTTCCACTAAATTCATCCTGAAATCAGCCAATCAGGAGCGGCGTGATGAAACCGCGTGCCGGTGATTTGATTCCGTCCTCCCGGCCGGCTGCAGCATCCAGCTGCCTCCCGACCAACGTTTATTAATCTCTCTGCAATTAAACAACGGCTTCATCATCACAGCAAACAATAATTCAGGTGTTGCAGCAGCGTGCGGACAGAAATACGTATAAATACAGGAAGTCAAATAATAATCATATATATATATATATTCATAAATATATATATATATATATGTATGTATAGTGAAAATCACTTCAAATCTCAGCTAATTATTAAATCATATTTCCGCAGTTTTTCGCGATTGTGGACCTCCGTCTCCGTCCTCGAGGCTGCGGACCTAATTCTGTGTGGTAGTAATTAATCTCCCCCTCCTCCCCCCCTCCCCCCTACAGCTCTCGTCCGGGCCGCCCTCCGAAGCGTTGTTCTGGTGCAGGGATCCAGGAAAGCCCCAGGCTGCTGCACCCGGGCCTCCCCGGCCTGCTGTCCCCCAACCTGCTGTCACACACCGGTAAGAGTGTGTGTGTGTGTGTGTGTGTGTGTGTGTGTGTGTGTGTGTGGTCTTTAATCTCTCTGCTTCCTCGTTTTTTTCCTTCAACTCTCGTTTTGTTCCACATTTAACTTTTAATGATCCGAATTGCTGTTTTTTAAAATTATTTATTTATTTATTTAAAGGGACAGTACACAACATCTTCCTCGTAGTATCAATCTTTGGGGGGAGTGGCCTAGCTTTGGAGATGGGACTCTACCTGATATGGGATCTGTTGTTGTTGTTGTTGTTGTTGTTGTTGTTGTTGTTGTGAGAGACTCCATCTCCGCGCTGCAGTACCGGCGGTTGGCCACCAGGACGCATTGGCCGCGCTCTTCCTTTCCTGTTTCCATCCTTCCTTCTCCTCCCTCCTCCTTCCCTTTCATCCTAATCTCTTTGATTCCCCTTCTTTCCCCTCTGAATCTCAAATGCACTCCCTTTTCTTCTTCTCCTCTTCTTCCTCACCTCCACATCCCCCCTTTTCCTTTGCCCTCCTCTCCTCCCTCCTTCCCCTCGACCACCGTCCTTTCCTTCCATCCCGTCGTCACCTCCACCCTCCCTCCTTTCTCCATCACCCCTCCCTCCTCCTCCTCCTCTTCTCTTGACCTCCTCCTCCTCCTCCTCGTCTCTCCATCCTTTCCATTTCTCTCTTATCCGTAAATACATGAATGAAGGTTTTTGTGTAAATGAATGGAAAGAAAAGTCTATTAGAGAGAGAGAGAGAAAATGGAGAGAAGGAAGGAGGGATGACGCCAGAGGAGATGATGGAACCTAAAAACGAGTGCCAGGGAGAGAAAAAGGGAGCAAAAGATGGAGGGGGGAGAAAGACAGATTGTTGAGGCGACAAACGAGTGGATGAAGGGAAGGAAAGAGGAAACGGAAAGAAAACGAGTGAAGGAAGGAAATAAAGATGTTTATGGAAGAAGAAGAAGACCTGCAGATAAAGAGAGAGAGAGAGAGGGCGAACGAGTGCAGACTGCATGGTGGTGTGATGAATGACACGTCTCTGGGGTCCCACTCCTCCATCTGTCCATCCCTCCCTCCTCTCTTCATCCCTCCCTCCCTCCTTTTCTCGACTCATCTCCCTTTCTTCCTTCCTTTTCTTGCCTCTTTCTTCTCTCATTCTCTCCTTTATTTCTCCCTCTGTCCTTTGGAAACTATACTTCCTCTCCTCCTTTTTTCACTTCCTCTTAAATTCTTTCCTTCCCCCTTTTTTATTCTCTCCTTTCCCCTGTCTTCCTTCCTTCCCTCCTTTTAACTTTCTCCCTCCGTTTCTTCCCTCTTTCTTCCTGGACTCACCTCCCTTATTTCTTTCATCTGCCTCTTTCATCTCCCTCTCCTCCTTCACTCCTCCCTCCCTCCTTTTAACCTTTTTCTTGCTTCCTGTCTTTCATTCTTGCCCTCCTTTTGCGCTTCCTTCCACATCTCACCTCCCACTCTCCCCTCCTTTTCATCTTTTTTCTCTGACCCGTCCTCCTTCCACCCTTTTCATCTTCCTTTCCTCCTTCCTTTCCTCTCATCTTTCTCTTTCCTTCCCTCCTAACCTTCTTTTCTCTCATCCTCCTCTCTGTTTCCACTTCTTCCCTCTCTTTTATTTCACACCTGCCATGTTGCGCTCTCTTCTCTCCTCTTCTCCTTCATTGCCTCCTTCCATCCTTCCTTACCCTCATTTCTCCCGTATTTCTCTCCGTCCTGCCCTGTTTTCTCCTCCTTTCATCTCTCGCTCTCCAAACTTCCTCTTCTTCATCCCTCCCTTCCTCTTACTCTTCCGTCTCCCCCCATTTCTCCCTCAACTATTCTTCTTCCTCTCAACTTGCTCTTTCCTTCAAATCTTTTTTAAAAAATTTTCTTTTTCCTCTCCATCTTTCCATCCCTCCTTCCATCCCTCCATCCTTCCCTCCATCCCCTTGATGGCGACTGTTGGCCTCCTTCTCTCTCTCTCTCTCCAGGATAAATAAAACATGGTTGTGTTTAGTGACATATGGACACAGCTCACTGTGGCATACTAATGACACACACACACACACACACACACATGTCAGGTGTGTGTGTTTGTGTGCGCTGAAATGTGTGTGTTTGTCGGAACATTAGTGGAACCCAGAGAAAACATTTGCTCACTTATGATCGCTCATTAGACACACACACACACACACACACACACACACACACACACACACACACACACACACACACACACACACAGTACATATATACAACACACACACACACACACACAGTACATATATACAACACACACACTTGGCAGTCGTCGGATGTCGCATTCCTCCTCACACACACACACACACACACACACACACACACACACACGCAGCGTTCGGTCGTCTTAGCCGCCCTGCGTCCATGGAGACGGCGCGTTGCCGGGGGATACGGGCTGTTGTTTATGACCTCGCGGGCGCCGTGTCGATGGGGGGCGTCGGCCAATCACAGATGGACATTCATCACACTGTTAGAAAACACACAGAACACAGTTTAGATAGAGAGGAGGACGAGGAGATGAGCGGAGGAAGAGGGTGTCAGATGGAGGAGGGATAGAGGGGAAGGAGGGATGAGAGGAGAGGAGAGAAGAGGGGAGGAGAGAAGAGGGGAGGAGAGAAGAGACATTTAGGAACTTTAGAAAGAAAAGTGGAAAGACTTTTAAAAAAAGAATAGAAGAAGAAACGGAGTAATGAAGGAACCTGCAAAGAGCAGTTAATATAGACGAGAGGTGGAAGGAGGAAGAAGGAAGTGAGGAGGGAGGAGAGGATGAAGGGATGAAGGAAGAAGATAAAAATAAGATGGATTGAACCGAGAAAGACGAAAGAGCGAGGGAGGAGGCTTAAACGACAACAAGAGAGTGATATCAGTTTAATTGGCCTCATCTTCCTTAACAAAGACCCTGTGATGATAAGCGTGTGTGTGTGTGTGTGTGTGTGTGTGTGTGTGTGTGGTAACCTATGCAGGGTGCTGCGGCACTCATTTGACTTGTTAATTCACTTCAAAAACAGCTCAATGGTTCGCCTTGTCTTCTCTCTCACACACACACACACACACACACACACACACACACTTCACACAGTGTGGACACAGAGACACGTAAACACAACTACAAACACTTTATGCACACAAAGACTTTTTTTTAATACACACACTCTTTAAAAAAAAAACGACAAATACACTTTGGAACACACACACACACGTTCGGAAATGGGTTTTTTTTTGGAACAAATACACACACTTTGCAGTGACAAACATAAACACATCTGGTGCATCGCACACATTTACTTCACTTGTTCATGCACACGCTCACACACACACACACACACACACACTAGAAAACACACACACACACACAAGTACTCTGTGTAGGTTACAGATGAAGTGCTTTCAATCTTGTCCTGAAAAGAATACACTCATCTGAGGACTCTTATGTGCACCTGCAGAGAGAGAGAAATGGAGGGAGGGAGAGAGAGAGAGAGAGAGAGAGAGATAGAGAGAGGGAGAGAGAGAGAAAGGGAGTAGATCGAGGGAGAGACGAAGGGGGAGAGAGGGAGGCTGAAGAGGACTAAAGTGACATAAAGTCCTTTTCATCTCTCCTCTTCTTTTTCCTCCTGCATCTATATGCCGGCTAAACACACACACACACACACACACACACACACACACACACACCTCCCACCGGTTGAGTTTGTTACTACAGAAACACAAAGTCTTCTGCATTATTTCTAGTAAGTTGCGCTGTATGTAGGAGTTATCGTTGTGTTATCATTTTTTTAAATAATAATATACAATAATATCATATTTTACCATTTCTTTGTTGCGTTTGTTTCATCTTAAAACATTAATATGGCAGCAAACGACAATATAAATATTATTGATATAAAGTTTGGTGGAGTAATAACTTTATTAGGCAATGTAAACCTGTAGTGTGGTTTGCACTGTTAGCATCTTTAGCATTGTTAGCATCTTTAGCATTGTTAGCTCAGCCGTCGCCATGTTGAGAGCCATTGAGAGGCATTTTAACCCCTTTAATATTAGAGTTACATCTACATTAACTTTTGTTAAGTGGCGACATGAACAAAAGGAAACTAGTACTTGGCTACATAACTTATAACTTATAAACTTATTTACAGATTTGCACATAACATTATCACATTTTATGTTTGCAACAGTATTATAGTTATTATAGGTAATTATTGATTTGAATTCACTTTAAGAGCAGCAGACACATAATTACTTTTTGAAATATGTGGACACACCAATCAATACTGTCATATAAAATGTTAAACTAATGTTGCGTATAGTTATTTTGATAGAAATTGTATTTTCTCTGGCTCTTTTGTTTTGGAAACTTTTCCTTGTCGTGTAAATGACTTAAAAAAACAACACATTAATTGTTGTTTGGCCGACCCAGAACTAAAGCAACAGATAAGAAGTGGAAAAACACAGCGCGGGCCAGTTCGATTGACGGTTAATCTCCGTAAAGCGCAGGACAGAAATACCAACGAAGAAAACGGGACTGAATAAGCAACGACGTAATTCCTGAAGATTACAGTTTAATTGAATGATCCTCGCTCATAAACAGTCCAAAGGTGTGAAGTTCTGCCAGAACAAAAATCAATGAGGTAATAAACTATAATAACCTGCAGCGCGCGTTATTACCATAAAACACTTGTTTATACCGGCCTGCGAGGTAATTACTGCTAATAAACGATTGTTGTTGGTTCTGAGTTGTTTTGTTTAGACTCTTGATCTTCACCTATTTGGTGTTCACTCGTAGTACAACATACAGAACAGCCTTTTTTTTTACATTTTGACCTTTTATATTTACTTTATTAAGTCATGAAAACCTCAAACCACTGAGTTTAAATAGCTAATAGAACCATGATCATTGGCTTTAGAAAACATACACATTGACCTATTTTATATTTCATATTTTAACTTCATGAATTAATGAATTAATATAATATATATTAATATAAGCCCGATTATTGACTTGAAGTTGGCAATATAACTTCAAATTATTGCCTTTTTTTAAGCAGTATAGCCCCAAAGAATTGATTGTACCAGAAGAACCAATAAATAACCGTCCTTAAAGCTACTAAAGCTACTTTAACGTGTTGATTCTGGCGCCCCCTGTGGACAAACACGGTACTGTTTTCCGAACAAAAACCTCTTATTTCACTGCATCTGGAGACGAGCCTTAAGAATAACTATATAGAAATAGACTTCTGGCTGGTGGTCGTGTTTACTGTCATATGGAGGCTTCTGGATTACATTGAGACTGGTGCATAACCAGTTAAAAGTCCCTGGTACGAACTTTAACTGGGAACATAACCCTAAATCATTGACTTTACCATCGACTTATTTAGAAAACCAACCAATCTTTATCAAACTGTATCAGGATGTAGAACCCTCTACCATTGACTAACTTGTCTTTTCCAGGAAATAGACCCAACAACATGGAATTTCATTTAGTTGAACCTCGAACCACTGACTTAAACATTGACTAACGTTACTGTTTTACTTTTTATCGTCCGTCAAACCCTAACTAACGACTTCCTGTTTACAGACTCCAAACGTCTTTAAAGACTTAACTCGAGGACTCTGAAGCCAGTCCGTGTCCATCAGAGATGACACAAAATGGCCGCTGTGAAACGGTTCCAAATGGGCGTCTTGGACCGGTAGAGAAAGCTAAAGATGGGCCACCTAAGTGCCAGAGTGCGGAGCTGAAATCTATTTGACTCAGCACAAGAGCAATCGACTGCATTTGTAAATTGGCACTCCGAGTGCTCGCGGGAAGAAAAGGGGGAAGAGAAAGGAAAAACAGAACAGTGTGTTTCTAAATTCAGAACACAAAGAGCAATTTCTCTGTTTTCCTGTTTGTTTTATTCAAAGTGTCACTCCGTCTCTGAGAGCGTGTTCGGAGCACTTCGTCAGAGACGGAGGTGCAGTGGATTAAATATTTACAACCACGGCCAAATGGGGTGGGTTTCACGCGAGCTGGGTGGTGGAGGGGGGGTTAGGACTCTTGAAGATCAACCAACAGCCTCCACCAGCGGACTCAAAGCTATTAAAGACCATCCCGTGTTGTGGAAGGACACTGTCAGATCTCATTTAGAATATCGCCATGTAGTGGAGGCTTTTACGGAAAAAGAAGCAGGAGGAGGTCCACTTCCTTCATGGGGAGGAGGGGTGGGGGGGTGTCGATGACTTAGTCTAACATGAACTATGTAGGCCAACAAATACGAGCCCGGGACGCTTTGTTGGGTTTCCATGTGGTCAAAGAGAGAGAGAGATTTCTTAAAGTTGAAAATCTTGGTCCAGTTTCAAAACAATTCTCAAAACAATTGAGCTTTTATTTTGAAAAGTTTAAATTCAAACGTTTAAAAACGTTTTAACCGCCAGCAACATCCTCAGCGTATAATATTTTATATTTTCCTGACTTTCGACACATAACACACCACAAAACATGAATAATTGTATGTTTCTTTTTGTCTGTTCAATTGTCTGATATAACTACTAAGTGGTGACATTTTGAACAGACAAGTTTAACACCACGAGGCGGTTGTTCTAGTTTTTGAACTAGCATTAAAAAAGTGTGGTTGAGATTTTTTGTTGTACTTAACTTTAATCAGCAAGCCTATAAATACATAATCTAAATACATGATCTCTTTCACATGAGAGACCTGTGTGGCCGGAGGGCCAGTGTTCGGTTTTTAACACATAATTTCACGCCCAGGGTGCATAGTGCAAAAGCATGTTTTTGCCGAGACTTTAGGGACACAAACACATCTCGTCAGTTCATTGTTTCTTTGTCTGCTCGTATCCACTTTATTACCTTTTTTCCTTCGTTTATTCAACCAACGCCACTTTCATCCCTTCTGAAACATTGATGTCTGGACCGATCCATTGTGCAGATGAAGAGACGTTTCATTGATGTAAATGACCATTTTTGACCTGCTGGTGGCGCTAGAGAAAAAGGTCAGAGGATCACCAAAATCACAAGGAGTCATCCTGAAGGCCCCATGGGCCTCCGTACCAAGTTTCATGGCGATGCGTTCAATGCTCTGATGGTTACCAAGCTGAGACCGACGATACAAGCGTGCCCAGAGCGCCGTCTGACAGGCTGAAGGAGATGAAAGGGATTCGTGCTCTTCAGAGTTTTGACTTTTACATGAAGCCAAACAAAATCCTGACAAGTCCCGGCTTAAAAGTCCTGAATAAAAGCACCTTGACTCAACTATTCCCTGGGAAAACTCCTCCCGATGAGTCGATTTGTTTCGTCGCGTTACGCTGACGATCCACTTCTCTTCCTTCATAATCCTCTTTGTCCACACTTCCTATCTCCACTCCTTCTTCCTGTCTCATCCTCTCTCTTGCTCTTTCGTCCTTCGGAAAACATTAGGATGCACGGGAAGGAAAAAGAGATGGGTAAACAACGTATGGACAACCCACAGGGGACCACTGAAACGCACACACACACACACACACACACACACACACTGGCTTCTATATGACGCGTGTGTCTTTGAAGCAGTCTGTCAATCAATCACACACTAATTCCCAAGGTTCCCTGGTCGCCATTAGCGGCGGGGGTCGATGCTCGGTAACCGTGGACACAGCGGACAGCCATCGATCGTGTGTGAGTGTGTGTGTGTGTGTGTGTGTGTGTGTTTGATAGTCATGATGGAGAACAGTATTGTGGTTATGCCCTCACTATTGATTGTCTTCTAGTTTCATCGAGGCGAAGCGGGCGTTCAGACTCTCTGCCCGAGTGTGTGTGTGTGTGTGTGTGTGTGTGTGTGTGTGTGTTTATGGGAGTGTGTAATCCATGTTTTGACCATATGTGTGTGTGTGTCTCCTGTATCCGTGTGTGTATCTTCGTGAGTGTGTGTCAAGGTGTTCTCAGAGTAATGACCCATCCTCCATTATTAATAACTCCTCTTCTGTCTCTTCTTCTTCTTTATGCCGTTCTCTCTCTTTTTAATTTTAATTTTCCCCATAAACTTTATTAACCAGTCTGCTGTCACTGGTTTTGTTGGGCACTGGTCAGCTCACCAGTTTGTTCAACACTGAAATATTGATTATTAGTCAAACTTTAGTTATTGTGTTAATACTAATTATTAGTAATGCTTTAATTGACATTTGAATACATATTATAACATTTTATGAACCATTTAAAACCACATTATTTATAAAACATATATTTATATACATGACATTGATAGATTGTAACACTTTGTTAATGTTAATAATGTATTAATATTAATTATATAAACATTATCTGGATGCTATAATAAAGTTACAACTTGTAATACTTTGATAATACTTTGTTAATTGGTTAATACATGCAAACGTAAAATATTTCATAATTTATATACATTTTCTTTGCAGAAAACACTTTAAATTATATTTGTATCAAACATATATTATGTATTATTATTGTATTTATTTATCAAAGTATGTATTTGTTGCAACTTTACTTGTTTGTTTGTTGTTTGTTTATTATTGAGACCCAACAGAAGAGCAGCTCCTCTCACTTCATGTCTAAATAAACGTCATAATTCATAACTTTCCCTCCGTCAATCCTCTCTTTCCCTCTTCCTTCCTTCCTTCTTGCTTTCCCACATTGTTCCTTCTTCCTTCTCCTCCATCTGTTTGACCTCTTTGCCGTCATTCATCCCTTCTTCATGTCACTCATCCTTCTCTCTCACACTCTCTCTCTCTCTCTTCTTTTCACTTCTTTACTCCCCTCGTTTTCACCCTCAGTCTCCTTCTGCTTCTCTTTCATGAGCATTTCTTCTCCTTTTTCTTCTCCTCTGTTGTCGTGGAAAACCAAATAGATAAATTACATCTCATAACAAATTATTATTAGTTGCATCCGATCCGTTTTCTGGAACCTTTTTTATTTTGTATCTCTGAGGTCGTGAGCTCCTTATGGTCCTCCTCAGTTTTGGCCTCCTTTCCTCCATCATGTTCCTCCTCTTCTCTCCTCCTCTCTCAGCAGGACGGCAGACAATACGTCTGGTCACTCTGCCTCGGGCTCTTTGACTGGACCTCTCTCTCTCTCTCTCTCTCCTCGTTGATTATGTACTTGTGAAACAGATTGTAATATTATTAAGATCTACACTTACTGGTTTGGGATGAGGATCAGAAGTTTTACATTTTTACATACATGTAAATTAAATAAATTATTTGTATTTTCTGCGTTAAATTGCAAAAAGATTATTTACAAGACTTCTATACAACCAGAGGAGTCACCCCCTGTTAGTCAGGAGAGAGAATGCAGCTTTAACACATGAAGCATAGACTTCTATACAACCAGAGGAGTCGCCCCCTGGTGGTCAGGAGAGATAATGCAGCTTTAACACATGAAGCATATACTTCTATACAACCAGAGGAGTCGCCCCCTGGTGGTCAGGAGAGAGAATGCAGCTTTAACACATGAAGCATAGACTTCTATACAACCAGAGGAGTCGCCCCCTGGTGGTCAGGAGAGAGAATGCAGCTTTAACACATGAAGCATAGACTTCTATACAACCAGAGGAGTCACCCCCTGGTGGTCAGGAGAGATAATGCAGCTTTAACACATGAAGCATAGACTTCTATACAACCAGAGGAGTCACCCCCTGGTGGTCAGGAGAGATAATGCAGCTTTAACACATGAAGCTGCAGGGTTATTTGCAGGATTATAGAGTGGACAGTGCAAACAAACAGGAGACAATATAAAAAACAGATTAAAACAAGAGCAATAAATAAGTAAAGGTATAATTCATCATTGAACATTGCAACCTCAACACAATATATCTCCAATAAACAAGAATAATCAACATTAACATTGTAAAAACATGAACACTAACAACAGTTCAAACTGAATGTTTTGAACTCTTTACCTCTGCAGCTAAATGAGGAGCTCCGGTTTCACCTGAACACAACACACTCCCTGTCCGTCCTCCACACCTCCCTCATCCATCCATCTTTCCATCTTTCCTTTCATCCTGCTTTAAATTAAATTTCAAACGCCCCCCCCCCCCCATCTTGTTTTCTTTATAGCTTGCAGACAACTGTACTGTGTGTGTAATGGACATTCCTCCAAAGCCGTCAACCGTGACCGGGGCAAAACCAACTGACCTACACACACTCTCTCTCTCTCTCACACTCACACACACACACACACACAAGTATGCACAGATAATCATGCATGCATTCCCTCTCACACACGCACATATTTATAGATGAAAGAAAACTGTACGTACACACTCAGCACGACGCAAAGGGCTCACGTGCACACTTACAAACATAATAGTGCATTCACACAATGAAGCACACGCACACACACACACACACACACAGAGGGTCATCGCTCTCACTCTGCTGGTTGTTGTGTATAGAAGTCAGTTCCAGGTCAGTGCACAGAGCCAGGGATCTTAGTCCATACAAAAGATTCTGTGTGTGTGTGTAGCAGTAGGGGCGTGTTCCCTATGTCAGTGTGTGTGTGTGTGTGTGTGTATCGGTGAACATGCATCGGCCCCGGGGCGTCTGAAACTCTCACTCGCACCCTGAAACACTTCGACAAAACGCTCGGACTGAAAAGCAAAAAATGTGACAGCGACAGTCGGCCGCGGTCGTCAGTATGTGTGTCACGGCTCTCGCCGCAAAGCATCATGGGTAGACAGGGCAGCACCTGCGAGGTCCGACCAGGATGGTTGTGACTGGTGGCTAGTTGAGAGATTGATGGATGTTTTTCTTTTCTTCTTAGGGCAGCTGATGAAACCTCTTACTTGTTTGTCATAATGAGGATGATGAAGGTGACAGTACCGTGTGTGTGTGTGTGTGTGTGTGTGTGTCACAGGCCTGACAGCAGCAGCCATGGCCGAGCTCCAGAAGCTGCAGAAGATGAAGATGATGATGAGTCTCCAGAACGGCAACGAGTCGGACAACGATGACTTACACTCCAACACAGGTAACACACACACACACACACACACACACACACACACACACACACACACACACACACACACACACACACACACACACACACACACACACACACACACACACACACACACACACACACCTGTAGTTTTACTCAAGTACTGCACTTGAGTATTTTCTGCTACTTCATACTTCATACTATTATGACACGTAACCTAATTAATAAATAATTATACTATATATTGTTCTTTTAGCTTTTTTAAATAAATATTTTAAAAACACATTAACATTAATTAATAACGCTGTTTACACATCAACAATTTATTTAATATTTCTTGTGGTTTTTATTCTCTTTTTCATTTATTCTATTTATGTCAGTTCTCACACCTTCCTCTTCCTCTTCCTCCCCTGAAGATCAATTAACTCTATTCAATGTCTTCTTTTCTCATATCACGTTTACAAACCCTGTTAAAATAGAAAAGAAGAAAACAAACACACACACACACACACACACACACACACACACACAGGGAAACAAAGACGGAACAAAAAGTATAGAAATTCAACACCAGCTCATATCGCTGCTCTGGGATCAGTTTCAACATTTTACGCTGCAAACATATGGACACTTGACAGAGACCTCGAGTACATGAGAGTGTGTGTGTGTGTGTGTGTGTGTGTGTGTGTGTTATGTAATTGCTGGCAGGTCCAGTTTCAGAACCATTCTGTTTCTTCTGTCATTTTCTCTCTTTTTCTTTGCTTCCTCGCTTCAGATTTCCCTCTTCAGCCCTCATTTAATTTTTTAATATATATTTTCTAAGTTTTTTGTGCTGTGGCATTTATTTAACGGCACATTGAGCAGATTGCAGGACGTCGACAGCGGCGTGGATATTGCCGTTAAGTGGTGTTTTCTTCTTCCGGAGTGGCTCTAAACTCATAAGCTCACATAGTGATAACGGCAGCATTATTATTTATTTATAATTCCTGTAAAATACCTGCATTGAAAAAACCTCTGAATAAAACCACGGAATGTAAAAAAGAAGAATTTCTGCTATAATCAATAATAATCAAACTTTTCGTGCAATTTCTATAGATAAAAAACAGTTTCTTAACATTTTATATTTGTATTGAACTTGAACTAAACTACTTGCATGAAATAGCTCGTTTAAACAATCATATAGAGACAATATTCCATTTTAGACAAACCACTTTTTAAAAAACTTTAATCGCCTTTTTACCGTTTTTATTTACTGAGCATATAAAATAAAGTTTCTAACTCTCTGATATTGTGTTTATTCATGTAGCCGTCCACAAAAATAATATATTTGAGAAAATATAAAAAGACATTTGTAATGATTTAAAATATGGCTTAACAGTTAAAGCTGCTCACAACTACATTATATAATAATGCTAAATAGTAAAAGTATATACATTTATTTTTGTTCTTTTTAACAATTTGCACTTTTTTTTTTATTTCTTCACTTTTATTTGTGAAACATTTCTGCTGCCGTCTCAGAGATGATGACTCCCTCGAAAAATTATTTGAAATCTCAATAAAATGAAAATGACTGTAAGTCATGCATTCAATAATGTCTCAAGTTAAGCTGCTCATGTCAGAAATAAGAGCATTTTTTAACTGTATGTGGCAGCAGATAAGTGACAAAATTATGATATTATTAGTTAATGTAAATAATATAGAGTGAAGCAACAATTATGGTTGATGGTAATCAATGTGTAGTTTAGTCTCAAAGTATCTGTCTGGAAAATGACCTAAAGCACTAAGTGACATATATAAAAACAAAGACTTAACACACACACACACACACACACACACTTTCCGGGCCACTCCATCTCTGCTGTGTTTGCTTCTCTGAATTATTAAAAAGACAGAAAACAAAAAGCAAAGAGAAAAGAAATGAGAGAGCAATCCTTCCTTCTGTTTCCATCTCCTCCTTTTCTTCAGCTGACCTGGCAAATGGGCTGATAGAGTTACTCTTTTTATTCTCTGTCTCTCTTTCTCTCGCCCTGTCGTTTTTTATTTATTCCCTCCTGCTCTTCTTCTTTTATTTCATTCAGAGTGTTTTTCGTGCTTCTTTTCATTGTCCGACCTTGTTTCCTGTGTGAGAGACACTCACACCGGCCTGGGAAACTCCGGCGGACAATAGAGGAGAGGGAATGAGCGGACGAGCGAAGGAGGGAAATAAAGCAAGGGATGACAAGAGAAAGGGATATTTAGGGCGAGAGGGAAAGGGGAAAAAGAAAAGATATGTTCTGGTGTTTGATGGGTGAAAGTCGATCTGAGCTTCATATCTGTTTTGTGTCTTTTATAAAAACGAGAAACAAACACTGAGTGATGGAGAAAGAGAGTGACAGAGTTATGTGTCAATGGAAACCATATCTTTGTGTTTTTAGTTAGCGAGAGAGGAAAGAAGAAGGAAGAAAATATAGGAAGAAACAAAGGCCAGAAAAGAAGAAGAGAGAAAGTGAAAAATAACAGTGTGTGTACTTTTACACTGTAGAAATACTGAAAAATGTTACTTCAGTAAAAGTATATCAATATAACCAGGAAGGAAGTAACTGTTCTACTACTATATATTATATTGTGAGATTATTACTTTATAAGTATTACTCATGTATGGAAAAGCAGGATTTTGCTGGATGAACTATTGATTATTTTCATTCTGGATTCATCTGCACATTATTTTCTCCATTGATCTATTGGTTTTTGAAATATTAAAAGTAGTGACAGATACATTAAAATTGTTAACATTATTACTAAACATTAACATAGTTAACATTGTTATTTATAATTTCAGATTGTTAACATTATTGCTAATATATTACCATTGTTGGTATTATTACTAACACATTAACATTGTTAAAAGTATTAGTAATACATTAACATTGTTAACATTGTTACTAATACAGTAACATTGTTAACATTATTGCTAATACATTAACATTGATAACGTTATTACTAATACATTAACATTGATAACTTTATTACTAATACATTAACATTGTTGCAATACATTAACATTGTTAACATTGTTACAATACATTAACATTGTTAACATTGTTACTAATACAGTAACATTGTTAACATTATTGCTAATACATTAACATTGATAACGTTATTACTAATACATTAACATTGTTAACATTGTTACAATACATTAACATTGTTAATATTGTTACAATACATTAACATTGTTAACATTATTACTATACAGTAAAATTCTTAACATTATTACTAATACATTAGCATTGTTATTAATACATTAACATTGTTAAAAGTATTACTAATACATTAACATTGTTAACATTGTTACAATACATTAACATTGTTAACAATATTACTATACATTAACATTGTTAACATTATTACTAATACATTAACATTGTTAACATTATTACTAATACATTAGCATTGTTATTAATACATTAACATTGTTAAAAGTATTACTAATACATTAACATTGTTAAAATTATAACTAACACAGTGGCGGGCCGTGCATTTTCTCCCTGGGTCTGATATGGTAAACATAAATACGCGCATGACGGGATGCTGCATCATTAACGGACAATGCATATAGTCCACATCAACAAGAACCAGTCACATTTAGTTATAACCAAACAAGACACAACAATCCAACAAAACTGTGGCACTAAAACCCCGCACACTCAAGAGCACGAGCCACAAACTATAGTAAAATCCGCCATCAGAAGATTTTAAAAAGGAGTTTGATGAGTAAGCCTGGCTAGCTCAGTCGGTATAGCATAAGACTCTTAATCTCAGGGTCATGGGTTTGAGCCCCACGTTGGGTGCTTGCATTTTAGGCTAGGATTTAACCTGAGATTAATCTGTTAAAAAAGAAAAATGTTGACTGTGTCCGTCATTCAACCGGAGGATCGGTGGTTCGATCCCAGGCTCCGCTAGTCCATGTCGATGTGTCCTTGAGCAAGACACTTAACCCTAATTGCTCACCGTTGTTTATAAGAGAAAAGAGACTTAGGATGCGTTTTCATCCACTTGCATCTCAATTTTAATCTGAATTTTCAGATTTTTTTGGGAAAAAAGGAAATTGGAATTTCTGAATTGATTATTCCATACCACTGTTATGCAAAAATAGCATTAGCAGTCGGTGATCAAGATCTAACTGTAAGTGGCGCTAACTCTCCAATTGGGTGCCATTAATTAAACAAATGCAGAAGAAGAGATGACTTGCATTCAAAGACGTGGATGACAAAACACCTGGAGAGAGAGAGAGAGAGAGAGAGAGAGAGAGAGAGAGAGAGAGGTAGACGGAAATACAAACAAAAAATTGTTTAAAACAACTGTGAAAGAGAGGGAAAAATGTGAAGGAGAGAGGATAAAAGAGAGGCAGGGAAAGGAGAAGACAAGGCCATGGGAGAAATGAGAGAGAAAGAAAGAGAGAGAGAGAGAGAGAACATCTGCCCATCTGTTTATACTTCTTTTCTTCCCTGGTGTAAATGGCAGAGGGGATGAGGCCCAGCTGTCATCCACACACACACACACACACACACACACACACACACACACACACACACACACAGACACACACACAGCGCAGGGAGTTCAGTAGGCAATAATAGAGAGAGACGGTTGCTAATTCAAACTAATGGAGGGAGATGAAGATGGATGAGAGAGGGAACAGGAGAGCAGAGAGAGACGTTATGGGCGAGAGAGGCAGCATTACACAGAGAGAGAGAGAAAGAGAGAGGATGGAATGAAGGTGTGAAGTGAGAAAGTGATTGTTTCACTCATTTCCTGATGAGAATGTTTGATCGTGATCAAAAGATCGTATTAACTGACATTTATTAATTATATTATAGACTGAACTCTGTTTGTAAGGAACAATATATAATTAAAACTACTAATTTTAAGATGTATTATTATTCAAAGGAACTATTTAAATAAAAAAAACATTTATCTCATAATCATTTGAATTGTGTGTTTTTATATAAATAACCAAATTTTATTTACATTTTTTATGGCTTATTGTGACTTGGAATGGTTGAAATGATTGTTCCAGGCGGTGGTGAAAGAAATCCATCTGATACAAAAGTTCAGGTTTCAGAATCTCTTATGAAAAAAGGTATCAGAACGTCTCCATCCCATAATGTCCCGTAACCCAGAAGGTTTAATATGTAAGAGGTGGAAAAAAACGGGAACTCGTCTTCATTCTACACGAACTGTCGATTACGACGCTGAAAAGTCCCGTTTTCTGTCCGGAGCCTGAATGTCGGCCCTCTGTGTGTCCACCCAGGTGGGAGCGAGTGTTCCTGGGATAAGGAGCGTCTGACCAGCCCCCCTGTTGGAGCCCATGGGGGAGGACCAGGAGGGGGAGGAGCCCCAGGAGGAGGCGGGAGGGGGCCGGCCCTCGGAGCTGTCAATCAACAACAACTCCAGCAGCAACAACAGCTACTGGCCAACAGTGAGTACACAAACTGTATGTCCAAACAGACACACTGCATGGGAGAAGGACACACACACATACACACACACACACACACACACACACACACACACACACACACACACATACATACAGAGTGTGTGTGTGTTTTAAAGGGGTGGCAATATTTGTTAATGTACGCCATTTAATCTGTTCCCATCTCCCATATTAACACTCCGCCTGGATTAATCAGCACACGCTCTACTAAATGACTCAATTCATCAACACGGCACACACACACACACACACACACACACACACACACACACACACACACACACACACACACACACACACACACACACACACACACACGCACACATATTGACAGACAAGCAAAAACAAACAAACACACTCATGTTCGCTCTTTTTCTTATTGCAGAAGTAATGTGTTTACGCACATACACACACACACACATACACACACAGACACACACAGACACTGGGCAGCGGGAGGCGACAAACACTCACATTGATTATTCTATCACTTCAGTCGTCACGACAACAGCAATCAGTGTTATTGTTTCATTGGAATGAAAGCAGCCGCTGCCATCTTTTGTGTGTGTGTGTTTGTGTGTTTGTTTTTGACAGCTGAGGCGACTTCTCTCAAGAGTGAACATCTTGGGGGAGCATGCCTTTAAAAATGGGGGAGGCGGCTATTTTAAGGTCAAGCAGGGGGTCTGAGGTCAGGGGTCAGAGGTCAAGGTTATGCTTTTAGGAGGTTCAGGGTTAAAGGACAAATTAAAGTAGATGGAACGTCCTGTGTGTGTGTGTGTGTGTGTGTGTGTCTGAAAAAGAGAGGAGGAAGGAAAAGAAGGCAAAGCGAATGATGGATGATTGAGAGAGGTGAACAAATTAAAGTGAAGATGAAACAGGAAGTGAATACGCAAATAAAATTAGAGGAAGAAAAAGCAAAGTCGACCTCCTTTCTTCTCTCGCCTCATCACCCTTTAACCCCGCCCACCTCCAGATCTTCACCTCTCCCTCCCTTCTGCTTTGTCAACTTTTATTAGTGAGATGTTTGACGGCGGGTGACACCTTCCTCTCTCTCTGCTCAAGGTTAAGTTCAGACCGAGTTCACGGGTGCGCGGTCATCTCAGTGCTGCGAACCCGAGGCGTGTTGAAATGAAACAGTGAAACAATGTAGCAGAAACAATGTAGGAGAAACAATGTAGCAGAAACAATGTAGCAGAAACAATGTAGCAGAAACAATGTAGCAGAAACAATGTAGCAGAAACAATGTAGCAGAAACAATGTAGCAGAAACGGTCAAGAACAACAAAACTGATAAAACAACCTAGATTTTGCAAAGAAAAACCACAAAAAAACTGACTTTTCCATTATAAAAAGTATTTCCTGTGTTTGCTGATGTTTCTCTCTCTCTCTCTCTCTCCCTCCCTCTCAGGGTTGGACCTCCCCTTCATGATGATGCCCCACCCCCTGCTCCCCATGGGGCTGCCTCCGGCCTCGGTAGCGATGGCCATGTCGCAGATGAACCACCTTAACACCATCGCCAACATGGCCGCCGCGGCCCAGCAGATACACACTCATGTGCACCGGGCGCCGGTCATCAAGGTACAACACACACACACACACACACACACACACACACACACACACACACACACACACACAAACACACACCTTCTACACACTCTTTGAAATAATAAAAAGACAACCACAAAGGACCCAAGTAGGTTCCTTGAGGAACTCCTCAATAGATTAGAAGATTAGATTCCACTTGATATATATATAAATATATAATAGTAAAATATAATACACTTATTTACACTTCAATGTCTCTCTCTCTCTCTCTCCCTCTCTCTCTCTCTCTCCAGGAGAGAGTGTGTGACAGTCCCTCTCTCTCTCCATCTGTTGATGAGACCAACACTCCTCTGCAGTCGCAGCCCAGCAGCTCGGCCTCCAGCTCGCCGGAAAGACTTGGTACACACACACACGCACACACGCACACACGCACGCACGCACACACACGCACACGCACACACACACACACAAACTCACCGACTATTTCATAATAGTTTCAATCAATTGTTAAGCTAATATTGAATGGTTTCTGTTTCTCTTTGGACATCTGGGAAATTAGCGTTATTTCTATTTTCTGACATTCTGATTGATTACCAGATTGATCGGTAAAGAAATATTAGTTAGTCGACTGAAGCTCATCGGAGATCTAAACGATGAAATCTACTCATATATTTATGTTTCAGCCTCTCAGATGCGTATATTTGACCTTTTCTTTAATATTCTATGATACTGGGCGGACAAAACACTTTCGGAAATTGTCAGTTTTCTCTTGAAAAACACACACACACACACACACAGACACACACAGACACACACTCACTGTGCTTTCTCTTTCAACAGGATTGGTGTCAGCGGATGCAGATGTTGCGCTGACCAACCCGGCTGCACCCATCAAGAAAATAACAAAGGACAAAGGTTGGACCACACACACACACACACACACACACACACACACACACACACACACACACACACACACACACACACACACACTCTCTTATATAAGTGTTACCCTCCTTAATCTAAACCTTCACCCATTTCGTTTTGACAACTGACGAATTGTCCTCACTTAAGGGTATTTCCTCATCTACTGTATTTATACACACACACACACACACACACACACACACACACACACACACACACACAAAGAAAGACACACACAAACAGAGAAACAGAAGCGTCAGGATGTTCAGCTCCTCCTATTGATCACCTGTCTCTGAGCCATCAATCAGAGGGATGAACGAGAGAGGCAGAGATAGATAGATAGAAGGAGGGAGGGAGGGAGGAGGAGGAGGAGGTGAGGCTAAGTGAAGGAGGCATGGCTAAAAGGGGTCAAGAGGTCACACACTAAAAGCATGCGGGGCCTCTCCTCCCTCCATCACTCTCTCCGTTCTTTCCCTCCTCCTAACACATTCTGTTCCTCGCTCTCTTCACCTCCGTTCCCCCCGTCAGCGTCGCTCTCAGCGATCAATAACTCACCGCTCCTCCTTTTTAAAGAAGGAGGAGAGGAAGTGATGTCGTCTCCTTCTTCTCTGGGCATCAGGGTGTCACAGACCGTCAAATTATATTTAAAAAACTTTTTGTTTCAAGAATATATATATATATATATATAATATTAATATATACAGTATATATATAAAACACTTCAAAATACGTTTCATCTGTGTGTATATATATGTACGTGTATCTATATATACATTGTTTAGTATACACATTTATTGTTTATTTTCGGACAGAAATTTTAAAATTGAAATATGTTTAAATATGTAGTGATGGAAACATCAGAGAATATATAACTTTCGGCAGCAGAACAAAAGTACTCCAGCTCACAGGTATTACTAGTTCCTGCTAGTACCTTAGCTAGTACTAGGTAGTACTCATCTGATGTTGTATTTATAACTAGAAATCGTATAAAAGACACAGAAAAGCGTTTCCTGCTCATCTCGGGGGAGAAAAACGTTAATGACTCATAAAAATGATTTATTAGCAATATTCACACCCTTCCTCCTAAAAGGTCTGCTTTTTCAAAATAAAAGCATTTGATCGGCTTTCATTAAAACATAACTTGACTCTAAGCATTGATTCTTCAGTCTCCACTCGTCCCTCCCCTCCCTCTTTTTAATCCTCTCCCTTTTCTTTTTTTAATCCTTTTAAACGCTCCCTCCTTCCTCTCTGTATTCTTTCCCTCATCTCTACTCCTCCATGTTTTTTTTTTTCATTTTATCCCAGTTTTCCGCTCTCAGGACAGAAACATGAGAATAAGACAAAAACAGGAAGTAAAATCACAGTGGAGAGATCAAAGAAGCCCTTTGAGACAAATTGATTTTTAGGGCAACAAAGATTAATCAGAATCATGTTTAACTGGCTGCTTTACATATGAGAAAATGTGTATTTAAGCTTTATAAATACATCTTTTGCAGGTGTTTAGTGTTTCAGAGTTTCCGCTGTATGGACTTGACCTCAAGTGAAAGAAGGAAAGCAAATTTCAGAGAACGATTGAGGGAAAACTTAAGTTAGTATATAAAAGGATAAAATGACGAAGGTTGTAAGATGAAGATGAGGAGAGAAACGACACATGTGAAAGTGGAGAAAAGGTGACGAAGAAAGATTTGTAGAGGGAGGAAAGGTGGAGTGAAGGTGTGTATGGATGAAGTGGCAGATAGGGGATGGTGTGTGTGTGTGTGTGTGTGTGTGTGTGTGTGTGTGTGTGTGTGTGTGTGTGTGTTAGAGTGCATCTTAATCAGCGTTAATTTCACAGCAGAGTTAACCCAGTTGTCAGTGAGTTAGGCATTAAGGGCTGATCAGACACTGTGACGCACACACACACACACACACACACACACACATACACACACACACACACACAGACGCACAAATCAAGGATGTCTTTAATCCTTGCCAATTAGCACAACACACGATTGTCTGAATACTAACGACCTCTACGTGTGTGTGTGTGTGTGTGTGTGTGTGTGTGTGTGTGTGTGTGTGTGTGTGTGTGTGTGTGGTGTAATTGATTTCTCTGACGCTGCTTCGTTGCCTCTCATACTTTAATAAACACCAACATTTCATAAACTTCGCTGGAGGCTCATGTCGGCGTGTCGCTGATGAAAAACGTCTCCAAACACATCGCACTGTTTTGACTCTTAAAGGAACAGTTTGAGATATTAAACACTCGTCTCTCTTATCTGTGAAATTAAATTAAAGAAGAAATAATAGGTCATGTTTTTAAAAATATGTAGAATAACAGAGGTATATTATTATTATGTATTATTACCATGAGAAAAAAAGTATAGTTATTTAAATTTTTGTATTTTGTTTAGTGGCTATACTATTTTTATTATCATACAGCAGCATCTAGTATAGTATTTCACAAAAGTCATTAGAATTAGAAAGTTCACAAAAACTCATTAAAAATATATTGTATTGTATATTATATCATCTAAATGTCCCAAAAAGTCAAAGTATGGTATGTGTTTAAAGTGTAAAATAATTCATAGTATCTTATGTCATAAAGATGTCATGAACATATGTCATATAAAAAGTAATTGTATAGTTTGTCATATAAAATGCAATTGTATAGTTTGTGCCATGAAAATTAAAACTTTACATCAAATGTTGCCATATTATATAAAAAGTCAAGAAAAAAGTTTATAAAAATGTCCCATTTGCTGATTGTTCACAGACGAGTCCTCGCTGGGTCAAGCCCTGCCCCCTGGCTTCCCTGCTCCGTTCCTATTCGCTGACGGCCTGTCGTCAGTGGAGACCCTCCTCACCAACATACAGGTGAGATCAATGTGTAACTGCTCTGGTACAATGTCATAACAATGAGAATTATTGAACAGCAATATTGCATGACATTATTTATTGTGATCGTGGTTAATTACAGGTTCATTCTCTGTCGTATTAAAGACCTTTAGACAATGTAAATTATAAAAAATAACTATAAAATCTGGTTTATTGCCAAGTAGAATACATTTTACTGGTGCATAACAATAAATCAATAATATAATACACAAGGAGCATAATTAACAAGTTGATTTTGTCTTGTTTACTCTTCATATTTATTTGAAACCTACTAATTTATCCATATTAGTCCAAAAAATAGTGCAGGTCATATTGTTAATCTTATTATTGGACTTCACTGCTTATGCTTATATTTGTTATTATAGTAAAATATGCAGTATTGTGGGTACATCTGATATTAAAACAGCAGATATTAAAACCTGATTTTTTCAATAAGAAAATAGTGCCAAAAATGTTCTGTTACGAATTCAGCTTCATCGTCTGCATATTGTCGCACATTGTCGCACATTGACCCGTAACCTCACTCCTCCTCACTCCTCCTCCTCCTCTCAGGGCCTGCTGAAGGTTGCGGTGGAGAACGCCCGGGTTCAGGACAAACATATCCAGGCGGAGAAGAGGGAGCTGAAGATGGAGCTCTACAGAGAACGAGAGATGAGAGAGAGCCTCGAACGGCAGCTCACCTCCGAGCTGCAGAGCCGAGGTCTAGATGAACGCCACCAAACTCACATTACAACGACTCTCGACCCTTTTTTTCCACTCGTGATCACATCTCTTCTTCCTCCCTCAGCCTCCATCCAGAAGCGTCTGAAGAAGGAGAAGAAGGCCAAGAGGAAGCTGCAGGAGGCGCTGGAGTTCGAGTCCAAGAGGCGGGAGAGAGTGGAGGGCGTTATGAAGCACTCGTCCTCGTCCTCCCCGTCTCCGGAGCCACTGCACGTCGCCAACAACAACCAGAACGGTACGGCGGACGTTTGGTTTCAATCCCGTTTTACTGCTTTGTTTTCCTGCACGGCATTTAGGACACATTTTATAGTTCTGGGCACTGTGTCGTAGGCTTGCTTGTTTAATTCGTGGTTTAAAGAGTTTTATACTCCGTTTTAAAACTTGTATTCTCTCTCCTGACCACCAGGGGGCAACTCCTCTGGTTGTATAGAAGTATATGCTTCATGTGTTAAAGCTGCATTCTCTCTACTGCCCACCAGGGGGCGACTCCTCTGGTTGTATAGAAGTCTATGCTTCATGTGTTAAAGCTGCATTCTCTCTCCTGACCACCAGGGGGCGACTCCTTTGGTTGTATAGAAGTCTATGCTTCATGTGTTGAAGCTGCATTCTCTCTCCTGACCACCAGGGGGCGACTCCTCTGGTTGTATATAAGTCTATGCTTCATGTGTTAAAGCTGCATTCTCTCTCCTGACCACCAGGGGGCGACTCCTCTGGTTGTATAGAAGTCTATGCGTCATGTGTTAAAGCTGCATTCTCTCTCCTGACCACCAGGGGGCGACTCCTCTGGTTGTATAGAAGTCTATGCTTCATGTGTTAAAGCTGCACTCTCTCCGACTCCTCTGGTTGTATAGAAGTCTATGCTTCATGTGTTAAAGAAAAACACACTAAACCTGTGGTTCCCGACCCGTGGTCCGTACACCCAGATTAATATTAATATCTAATATATACAATATTAATATGTATTATTCTCTGTGATTTAGAGTCCATGAATCCCTTTATCCCTCCAAAGGAATAATCATCTGGACAAATAATTGTGTTTGTGGCTTTAAAAAAGAAAATCCAATTATGTCCTTGACCTGCACACAGTTACAACGAGCCGTTTGTTGTTTTATTGGCCGACCCACTGAGACTCTTCTTGTCTTTGTGTGTCGTACCAGACGCTGCAGCCGAGGATAAACCCGAGCTTAATGGAAACCAGCAAGACAACGGCGCTGTGCAAGGTACCTGAACACACACACACACACACACACACACACACACACACACACACACACACAGACACACACAAAACATAAAAAAATATCATAAAACTCAGATGCACTCATAGTTGCAGAGTCATGCTGATAAACACACACACACACACACACACCACATATTAACAGATATGACTCTACACAAGTGTGTTCAAAGCAGAGTTACAAGTTTGTAGACACACACACACATGGTAGGCATATGTGTGTGTGTGTGTGTTGGGGCCCAGGCGAGATTAGTGGAGACATTAAGCAGACACAGAGACACCGTGGCCTCCCTTTGATGTGTGCACCTTATCAGACACACATGTGAGTGTGTGGAAATATTTCATTGAGCTCATGTCAGTGTGTATAAGTGTGAATATTTGTGTGTGTTTTTTTTTTTTTAAGTTGTGCATCTGTGCACCAAGTTGTAAAGCTTGAGGGCGAGGACATGTTTTTGTGTAGTTTTACAGAGTAAAGACATTTTGGTCATGTTGACATATTTTTGTAAAGCAGAGACACGTGGAAGTAAAAACAATATATGTAATGAAAAAAGACATTTTAAGGAAGTGAGGACACTTCAAGGAAATAAAGGATTTGGAAAGGGAGTTTAGTTCAATAAATAAAAAGTCTTAGAATAGTTGGTATGTCACGGGAAGTTTCATGAAAGGTTTTAAGATATTTACAAGTGATAAATATGCCTTTAAAGGTCAAAGTGTAAGATGTCATAGTAATAGCAGGGAGTAGAAAGGTCACGAAAAGGTCGTCGTACGAATGTCGGAACAACAAGAATATGTCCAAAAAGTCATAAAAAAGCCTTCGTATAGCATAAATATATAATATAATTTACATTATGTGAAAACCTTTATGAAAAAGGGCAACTGTGGATCAGTGGTTAGCAGGTCTGACTTTCAATCAGAAGATCGGTGGTTCAAACCCCGTTCAGCCATACCAGGTTGTTGTGTCCTTGAGCAAGACACTTAACCCTAATTGCTAACGGCCAGGCTTCCCTTGGAAAAGAGGTCATTGTCTCAACGGGACCGACCTGGTTAAATAAAGGCTAATAAAATAATAATAAAATAAAATAAAAGTAATTAAATGTCACAAATTTCAAAATAAAGTTACAGAATAATGTATAAAAAAGTCATAAAAAAGCCTTTGTATAGCATAAATGTATAATATAGTTTACAGTATGTGAAAGCCTTTATGAAAAATTCATAGTATGTAAAAAAAAAAGCTATTGTGAGGAAGCATGTCGTAAAAATAATGAATTAGTATGTGATGAAATATTTAATCTTTATTGGATACATTTACATAAACACGGTCACGGATGTGCAGAGAAGAAGTGCATCTTCTAAAATGTTCATAAAGAGTGATATATCATATCATAACATATGACATCTTATCATATCCTATCATATCACATCATATCATAACAAATCATATCATATAACATCATAACATATCATATCAACATAACATAACATATCACATCATATCACATAATATCATATCATATAACATCATAACATATCATATCACATCATATCATAACATATCATATCACATCATAACATATCATATCATATCACATAATATCACATCATAACATATCATATCATAACATATCATATCACATCATATCATAACATATCATATCACATCATATCATAACATATCATATCATATCACATAATATCACATCATATCATAACATATCATATCACATCATATCATAACATATCATATCACATCATAACATATCATATCACATAATATCACATCATAACATATCATATCATAACATATCATATCACATCATAACATATCATATCATATCACATAATATCACATCATAACATATCATATCATAACATATCATATCACATAATATCACATCATAACATAAATCACATCTCAGGAAGTTCTTCTGTGAAGACGACCAGAGTTTCTGGAGCGTTAAGACTCGAAAATTAGGTTAAAGTCACGGATGTTATGCCAATGAGGGTCCTCACAGTACAGTACTGACGCGCGTGTGTGTGTGTGTGTGTGTGTGTGTGTGTGTGTGTGTGTGTGTGTGTGTGTGTGTGTGTGTGTGTGTGTGTGTGTGTGTGTGTGTGTGTGTGTGTGTGTGTGTGTGTGTGTGTTAGTATGCATGTGTCGTCTCTTTCCACCAGCTGTGCTCAGTCCTCCCTGACATTGAAAACCTTCACTTGAAACAGCGTGTGTATAAATGAATATCTATAGGCACACACACTCTCTGAACCTGTGTGTGTGTGTGTGTGTGTGTGTGTGTGTGTGTGTGTGTGTGTGTGTGTGTGTGTGTGTGTGTGTGTGCACTCTGTACCTGTAAGTGTGTGTTCCAGTGTGTGTTTGATCCACACTGGTGAGACAGGGAACTCTAATTAGCTCTCTCTCCTCTTTAGACCCCTTTTAGATCCCCTCTCTTCTGCAAGCCAAGCACTCCGACACACACACACACACACACACACACACACACACACACACACACACACACACACACACACACACACACACACACACCTGATTTCATTAATGTTGATTGGCCCAGTAGGACCCCTTTGCTGCCTTGCTCACACACACATTGACAAACACACACTCATCCCTCCTGCCATAAAAGCATTTTGCACCTACGGTGGTTTACTAACACACACACACTCACACACACACACACACACACACACACACACACACACACACACACCTCTCCCCTGCCTCCTCTCACCTTCCACACTCTTAATTAACGAGTGAGGAGAAAACTGCTGAATACAAAGAAAGACATCGCATTACAATCAGAGAGAGGGAGAAGGAACGAGAAGCAGGGGAGAGGAAGGAGGGAGAGAGAGAGAGAGAGAGAGAGAGAGAGGGATGAAGGGTTAAAAAGGAGGAAGATTGGTTTGTCTTGGTTGTTAAAATAATTGGGCAGTAAAAATATTAGAAGAGATGGTGGGAAAGACGGGAGGAGAGGAAACGGGAGAGGAGGAGGAGGTAGAGGGCGAGACAGAAAGGTAAATCTCAAATGAGGAGGAGAGCGCGGGAGGAGGAGAGGAAAAGAAGGGATGAAAGAAATGGGGAGGAGACTGACGGAAGAAAGACGGGGGATGAGAAGAGGAAAAGGGGGAGGAGGTGGGAATGAGGAGAGGAAGACGAGAACTGTGATGAATAGGAAACAGAAGAAGAGGAGGAGGAGAAGAGAAAAGGAGGAAGAGGACTACGAGAAAGAAGGGGAGTGAGATATGGCAGGAAAGGAAACACGGATAGAGGGATGTAGAACAGGGGGATGAGAAGAGGTGGCAGAGAAGAGGAGAGGAAGACTTGAGGAGAACATATGAAAAGACCAGAGGAGGAAAAAGATCGTCGTACAGGAGGAGAGGAAAAAGGGATGTTTGGGATAGGAAGAAGAAGAGGAGGAGGAGGAGGAGGAGGAGGAGGAGGGTGCAGATTCCTCTAGTTGAAAGATGTGACCTTGTTCCGAGACCTAGTGACATTTCCTCCACCCGGCTGATAGACTGTTAACAAGGCAGGTCAGCATCATTTTTAACCAGGACAGCACACACACACACACACACACACACACACACACACAGGCGGTGTGTTTCATAGTGACGGATGGAGGAGAGGGAAACATAGTCAACCGAGAGAAATAAATGTTGGAGGAGGAAACAGGAAGTGAGGAACAATGTGCTCATGATGGCGCCTCGTTATCCCACAATGCATTGCACACATTTAAATGAAGGCGTTGTTCACAGCTGGAGAAACTTTAACGAAATACAAATTGTTTGCAGATTTATGAATGAGTTGAACTTGTTGTATTTTATTTAGTACATTAATGGAAACAATAGTTTATTCAAAAATGAAACCCAACTGACAATGATATTGATTTTTAGGATATAATAATAATTCTTTATTAGCAATTTATTTAAATCAATAAAAAGTAATTGTCAGTTGCAGCTCTATTTGTACTGAACCAGACTTTTTATTCTTATTTAGGATGAATTATTTAGATAATTGTCATTAATTTGCTAATGTAAAATATTCTGGTTGCGTAGAAAACAAATATTTTTATGGCATTTTAGAGACCAAACAATTCACCAAAAATATACGTTTATGGGCGATTTATCAATAACACAAATCTGATTTAATAGTCGGGCAGAAAGGTTACAGAATAAAGTTTTAAGGACAGAATTATTTTATTTTTTTAAAGTTGCAGGACAGTTTTTAAAGCCCCGGGAGAGAGGGAGAGAGAGAGAGAGAGGGAGAGAGAGAGAGAGAGACATAGAGTGAAAGAGAGAGAGAGAGAGGGGGGAGAGAGGGAGGACAGGAGAGGACAGAGAGAAGAATGGGTCGGGATAAAAATAATACGAGTAACAGATAGAGGACGGGAGGTGAGGAGGAGGAAGAGGGGATGCATGTAGAATAGAGGGATGAAAGAGGAGGAGAGGAGGGGTCTGAGTGGACCGTGGGGTGATACAAATGGGGAAGGGCAGGAGATGAGAGGGATGGAGAGGAGGGGAGGCGGGAATATGAAGGAGGGAACGAGGGAAGATGAAAGTGAAATTTAAGATTTTTCTTTTTTTATTATTCCAACACAGAGACCACATATATATATATAAATATATATATAACAAAGGATGATGAATAGAGGACAAGAGTGTAAGATGATGTCGAGGAGCGAGAGGAAGATAAGTCAGAAAGTGGAGGACGAGAAGAGGAGGAGGAGGAGGAGGAGGAGGAGGAGAGGATGCAGCTTTATGGATGCTGTTATGCAGAAATGTAAACACTTTGCAACGTTCGCAGAAAACAATGACACCGCAGGGAGAGGAAGGTGTGTGTGTGTGTGTGTGTGTGTGTGTGTGTGTGTGTGTGTGTGTGTGTGTGGGTGGGTGCAGCAACAGCACTACAGGGAGCGGAAGGAGAACGACGGAGGTGAAATGAGAGAGAGAGAGAGAGAGAGAGACGGCTGAAGGGTTGATATGAGATCTGGGTGCTGGATGCTTCCAGCCGGACAGCGTTCGAGGCTTTGAGCTAAAATAACGACTTCCTGCTTCGAGCATCTCCATCAGTGTGAACTTCCTGTGCGGAGCGGAGCTTCTCGGATCCAAAGTGCCGGCGGTTCGAGGCCGACGCGACCGAAGAGGCGGAGTTAGACGTGAAATGTGTTCAAACAAACGTTTCGACTGAGAAATATGAGAGGAAACGTTTTTAAATTAGAAAAATGAAAGAAAAAAAAGAGCAACTTTAGTGACTTCATAATCGTGGAGGTGAATTTACCTGCAACAGTATTTATTTATTTGTATTGGAAAAAATGAAAGAATAATAACTGGTTTCAGGTTCACAGATGGTAAAAAAATGCAGATTTCCGTAGACTTTACATAGAAAATTAAATAAAATATAAAATATATTGAGGTTTTGGTCGGAAAAATCCTGTCAGCTTGGACTTTGGGGGAAATAAAAGTCAAAAATCACTCGATCGATAACTGTAGAAATTAATTAGCAGATCAAAATTATAAATATAAATAAATAAAGTTAGTGTTATAGTCATAAATAATGTTGCTCTGTTTATTAATCGACTCTCTCTCTCTCTTCGTTTGTTTTCAGACTCCCGGTCGTTTCTGAAGAACCCGATGATGTTCTAGACGGACCCCGCCTCCTGAAGTCCCGCCCCCCCCAAAGCCCCGCCCCCAGAAGCCCCGCCCCTTCCCCCTCCTGCACAGAAGAACTCCACCAGCCCGCTTCCACAGCATCGACCTCCCCAGGCGGGATTCAAACCTTTGCTGCGATGCAAACTTTTTGATGTTGCGATGAAACAATAAGACTACTACGAGGAACCCCGCCCCCTTTTCTTCTTCCTCTTCTTCTTCTTCTTCTTCTTCTTTTTAGACAAACTTCACTGCATCCATTCCTCTTCTTTCCCTCCCTGCACCGATCGTCTCTCGTTCCCTCGTTTATTTAGAGAAAGAAACTGAGAATTAATGGCCGAGCGGCGGTTTGATTGGCGGGACCTTTTAAAAATGGACCAATCACACGAGCTGATCCCTGAAGACGAGACCGGGTTCATGAAAAGACTAAATGTTCTATAAAAGGAATATATATTAAAAAAAAGATTCCAGCCCCACCTTTCCTACTTTGACAGAACCCCATTGGCCCATTGGCCGTCAACAGCCCTCTGATTGGACGATAATCAGCAAGTGGGAGGAGTTCAGGACTGGAGTTCAGAAAAAGATGTGTAAAAAAAAAATGTTACGTAGGGGGAGAAAACAACTTGGGAGTTTATTTCTGTCTCAAGTTTCATTCATTTTGTATTTTTAGTTTCCGTACAGGGACTGAAAAGAATGCATGGGAACACTTTTCTTCTGTCATTGGGTTTGTTTGATTTCCTCACCTTCAACTCTTAAACTCTCTTTTTCTTTTCTATAAATCAGCTCCTCTTATATCTCTTGCTCCCCCCCCCTCTCTCTCTCTCTCTCTGAATATGTTGGATGCAGCTTTTCAATGTATGAAGTATTTTCTATCCCTTAATAATCTGTGAAATAAGTTTCTCAAATGATGCAAAAGTGTAAAAAAAAAAAAAAAAAAATACCTTTTTTATTACGATGGAGTGATTTTTAGACACGATATTATATCCGTGGAGAAAAAAAAAGAAAAAGGTACGTTGAATTATCTTCCTCGACTTTGGAGCCTTTCACCATTTGACTCACGTTCCCCCCGTGTGGCGTTCAAAAAGACGAGGAGCGCTTGATTTGTCCATTTTTAAAACTTTATGACGACTCCGTAAAATAAAAAAAACGTACATTTCTTTCTTTTGTTGGATTTCCACAACGTGTCCCCGACCCCTCCCCGCCTTGAAGTGGCAAAGACTTCTTCGGGTGTTGAAATCAAGCGCTCCTCCGCTGTACGTCAAACACTAGAAACTTTCCACCCCGGATTTTCTGACCTATAAGAGTGCAGACTGTTGTGTTGCAGTTTTGTTTATTCCACTGCGTGTTTTTATTTGTTTTGTTTATTTGTTGATTAATATGAAATGTGTACGGGGGAGGGGAGGGAGGGGGGGGAGGTGTTCGGGGTTAAAGGGATATTCCGTGTAGATAGAAACAAACATGTTCTTGTTTTATTTTATTTTTCCTCCTGATGGTCTCAGTCTGTCACTGTTCTCTGGGTTTGAGCTGACTGCAAATATACAGTATTATAATGGCTGCTGTCTTGTGGTGTTTTACACACACACACACACACACACACACAAACTCAAAAGAATTAAGAGGCGGACAAAAACACACAAATTGTCGACAAAACTCGCAGAAATACAATTTAGAAATGTGAAATTGAGTTTAAAGAAGCTCAAATTATAACACACACACACAATACAAATACAGATAGGCACTCTGGTAATGTATTTTGCACACACACACACACACACACACACGCACGCACACACAGGAGCCTGGGAGTAAACACACACCCACGCCGTCTCTGTTCCATTTAGACTGTATATTTACTCTGCATTACGGGGTTAATGAGGTGAAGCCTCTCTCTCTCTCTAATGGATCTCTACCTCACTCGCCCTATCTTCCTCCTGCGCCTCCGGTTCCCTTTCTCCCCTCCTGTCACTCTTTTTTTGGTTCCTCTTCCCTTGTTTCCTTTCTCTCTCTTTAACAATCACTCCTAATGTCACTCTTTTGATCTTTGCCTCTCTCTCTCTCTCTCCCTCCATCCCTCTCTCTCTCTCCATCCCTCCATCTCTCTCCGTTTACCAAATAGCTGATGTCACTTTTTCCATTTCCCCCCTAATGGAGGCAGAAAACACAGAGCGATGGACGGGGAGGAAAAAAACAGCCAGAGATGAAGAAGGATGGATGGAAAGCGAGGGAGGCAACGAGGAAGGATGAAAAGGTGACATGGCAGAGATGAGATTGAAGGATCCGAGAGGCGACGTGGGAGAAAATGAAGGAAAAAGAGGGAGAGGGGGGAAGAGAGAGAGAGGGGAGAGGTGCAACGTGATGAACTGATGTTTAAAGATAGGGAGCGTGGGCCGCCGAGGATGATGGGTAAATGAAAAGACTG